>JAQZBX010055139.1:0-18491 GCA_029593785.1 Cabassous unicinctus | reverse complement strand
TTTTCGAATATTTGCTAGCTGTTTTGAATAAATAACTGCCAAATATCCTTCCAACTATGATTTAAATTGAAGCCCTCATGTGATCCCATGGGAAAATCTCACCATATTCTGGATGATAACTCTGACCCTCCTACCTGTAAATCCTGAGATCCCACTGACAGTTCACAATTCCTTTAGAAAGCACTTTTCACTGTAAAGTTTCAGATAAAGACATGCCTATAAAGACTTTTGGTTCCCGTAAAAACATGAGGACAAGTCACTTGTGAATTTTTCAACGTTTTTAGGTCAACAACAAACCTAAAATCAACATTTTCAGAATAACTAAAGGACAGAGGTAATCTGAGAAAACTCCAATATGAATAAGTTCTCCCAAGGTTGGAGCCTCATATTAGGACCAGACTTCTTAAGTTTTAAGCAAGGAGGAACTGGGACATAGGAAGGCTATAGCTGTGAAAAGAAAAACCTTTCATGCAATTTAGAATCTCACAGCTTTCCTGAGCCATTCCTGAAGCGGGCAGCTTCCCGTTTAGAAAGTAGAAGCCACTTCCCCTGAAGGGGTGGAAAGGAGGGCTAATGTGGAAGCAAGTGAGGAAATGTTGATTGGCTGACACGTTTCCATTTTTCTTAGGGATTGTCTTACAAAGTGGGGAGCAGGTGGTTGCTGAGGAATGAAGAAGCTAGCTGGTGATCCTTGATAAAGATCTGGCTGAATTTAAATTTGGTCTTCAGCGCTAGTTGGGTATTTACAGGAAACAGATACCTGTCATGGGGCTTAGCTCCATGTTGGGCCTACTAGATTTTACTTATCACAGCCTTAGCAGAGTTAACAGTGATTCCCAGAAATAGATGATTCTACCCAGAAAGGGAACTGCTATATCCAGGAAAGAGACTAGATAAGACTCAAGTGCTAGTAGATGTCAATAGAGAAGGCAAGAAATTGACCTAGAGTGACTAAAACTTTCCCAATTTCAGAAATCTTTAGCAAGATATAATTTTAAATTCAGTGCAACATCTTACAAATTCAGAGTTGTTTCCCATGATGACCTTGGCCCACGAGGGAGTCTGAGAAGGAAATAGGGAAGCCCAGAGGCTTACCTACTTCCAGCACCAGGTCAGGTTATAACAGAGAAGCTGGGGCTACATAAAGACTTCATGCTCTAAAGAATCATTTTATATTTTAGCAATATTGATTGGGAAGCCTTGTAAGCATTCTTGCATACCTCCACCCCTTCCTTAGTAACGTTTTGATAATAGTTCAGGAAAATTCAACTCATTCAGAAACAGAATATTTTCCAAAAAGTTGTATGGATAAAGATTTGGTGAGAAAGAATACAAAGTGTGAATATATTTTTCCTCCTATACACCGCTTTCAAACTTTGAAGAATTTTCTTTTAAAGATGCTCCTTGTTAGATACCCAGAGGGAATGTTTTCAACCACAGTATTTACCAGTAAAAGAATTTGCAAGTTAGGTGGCTTGTAATCACAAAATTCTCTTCTTTAGAAAGAATCTGTAGTAAATTGCAACTGTGTCAAAGATTCTCTTGTGTTTCTGTCCCAGCTTAAAAGTCGTGTTTACAGTTTCCAAAACACTTTCTGTATCTTCTAAAAATATCTAAAAATTTCCCTGACTCCAAAAGCAAAGAAGAAATTACTGGCCTGTTGAAAAAAGAAACAGAATGCAGGATTAAATTGCTTTTCAAAGGGTGGAACACAAAGTAATTACATAGTAAGGGGTTAAGATCTGGAACAAATTTAGTAGGATATAGTAGTTAACTGTTGCCCTGTAAAACCTACAATATTGGAGGATTAAGAGAAAAAGTAAGCCACTCATTATCTATAATTGGTCACTTTTTAGAAAATAAATGAATGCTTTTTAAGCTATTACTTGGGTACAACTGTTAAATTTTGTTTCACTGTGTGAAAATCAGTGTCAGAGATTCTCAGTAGAAACAAGTTAACACTTGCTTCTCCTTTTATAATTTTCCACAATAAAACTTTTAATATGGTTTCAACTTATTGTATCTCTTTTACCTGGAATTGAATATGCATGTATATGGAATAGTATATTTTGACAGATTTCATCAGCTAACTTGGTCAAGTAGCCAGCTGATCTTTGTACCTATTGATTCATCAGCCAGTGTCCTACAAGTTGAATTATTTTTTCTGTAAAGACAACAAAACTGTTTTTCTTTCAAGTTATTACAGTTACTTTTTAAAACTCTATTTTTATTACAGAAGTTGTGAACTTACAAAACAATCATGCACATGTATAGAATCCCCATACAATAACCCCTCACCAACACACTACACTGCTGTGGACCATCTGTTACAAACCATGAGATAATGTCATCAGACAATTACCACTAACTATGGTCCATAGCATAAACTTGGCATATTTTTTCCATATCCCCCCATCATTAACACAGTACCTTTTTGGCATTGGTGCAAGATTATCACAGCATTGCTGCTAACTATAGTCCACAGGCCACATCAACTGCATTTTTCCTATGTCTCCCCCTACTCCCACTACCCTGCATTAGTGACGTACATCCGCCTAGTTCACAGAAGGACATTCTTGCACCCATAGCACCAATCACAATTCTCATCCACCTTTGGTTTCACTGTGTTATTCAGTCCCCAGACCACTGCTCCAGCTCTCCTCCAGCTGACATCTATATCCCTAGACCCTCCACCTCAGCCACAACCTCACCCACAAACCAGCTGCTACTCTCACTATAACGTGCTACCCTCAATCCCATCCATCCCCATACATTCACAATCAAGTTAATTAAAACTTCTACATACCTTAAGCATCAGCACCCCCTCACAGCCCTCCTCCTATCTCCTAATAACCCACACTCTAGGTTGTAACTCCATGCATTCATTCCTCACATTTAGTTCATATTGGTGAGACACGCAATATTTGTCCTATCGCAGTTACTTTTTGTAAAATACAATCACTTCATGTTCCAACTCCCTATCAGGCTTATTCATTCTCAAGGACAGTACCCCTCATCCTCATAGTGGTGGGAGGAAGAACATGGTCCAAATGATTCATTCTTTGTCATATTTTCCGTACAGGGGATGTTCAGATCTATATCTCATGATTCTGCAAGGATGTGACACAATGTGTGGCTACTCTCACTAGTTTCCTTTTGGAAATCATGTTGCCATCCCTTGCAGAAATCTGGATGCCTGCTTTCTTCCTTCAAATGGGAGATCTACATTCTCTGGCTTCCTTGGTTGACCTCATGCATTTGAGCATCCCCGAAATCTCTCTCACACTACGTGGAAGCTGTGGGAGATCTCATTAGGATTTACCAATCTAGCCTCCATCCTAAATTTTGTCTTTAATTTTGCTTTTTTCAACCCCATGCTTAATGTAGTTGGGACAGAGTTCCAGCTTATATAGTCACATATTTTCCCTCACTTATTTGGGTTTCATTGAGGACTATAATCATACATTTTGCTTCATTTCCATATTCTCTTTCCATTGACAGAAGGATTTCAACTTTGCCTTTTCCTGCTGACAACTTCCTCTACATTATATTCTACCTGTTTTCTACCCCATGTCTTCTTTGTTTCACACAGAAAACGCCTACCCCTGGCTTAACAACTGAAAGGACAAGAAAGAGAAAAAATAAAATGTCAGTGAATTATAGTTCTTTATAGTGCATTAAAGTTCAACTGTTTTATTATAATACTTCAAGTAAACATCCAAATTAGAATTGAAATTACTTCACCTCAATGTTTGCAAATGATTAAGCTCAATAATTTATTCCTCTTTTTAATTGCAGTAAGCCACGGAGCCCAATTCCTGCATTTAATACTAATGGCTTGAAATGGAGCTAAAAAACCACACTAAATAGAAAGAAAAATATTACTCTGATTATAATATGCTGTGTGTTGAGAAAGGAATACAGTGGTACCTCAGTACCCATCATTAATTGGTTCGGGAGGTGCAATGAGTACCAAAAATGACAAGTACCAAACAAATTTTTCCCATAAGGAATAATGTAAATAAATTTAAGGCATTCCCAAGCCAAAGACAATTAAGGCAACATGTAAAAAGATCGAGTTTTATATCAGGATTCCAGTTATACTGGATTTAAATCCACCCTGATAACAGTTGTCCTTATCCAAAAAGGTCCATTTACAAATGGGTTCACACCTCCAGGACCTGAGTTAGGATTTGAACATGTCTTTCTGGGGGTCATGATTCAATCTGTCCCATAGAATAAATGATATACAAATTGTTAAACACTTATTAATAAATGTTGAATTAAAATGTTATATGTGTGTAGTTTTACTCTTGGGATACACTCTTTAATCACAAGGGAATTGCCAAAACGCTTAGGTAATAGTGGATATTAATATTATCCTAATTCAGTCAGGATCTCTTTTGATTTTTTGAGTTTCTTCATTTACTGATCTTTTAAATTCTTTGTATTCAAATCCATGTTGGACTGTATCACTTATTTCATTGTATTACCACTTTAATACTAATTATGTAGTGCACTTATCTAGCCTCATTTAGTCACAGTTCATACTTCAAATAAAATGTGTCCAATTTCTGGGTTTCTAGAGTCTAGGTTATACTTTTCTTTCTAGTCAATATGCAATTTTTGCATGCAGTGCAAAATACAGGGAGGTCTGGTTACTTCAAATCAATCTAAAAATTAATGACCACAACTGCTGGTTACTAGAGAGCTTTAAAATTTCAATAGTCACATCTGTGATTGTTCAAACAAACTCAGGATGACTTACTATAGTGGCCTGGATCTCTGTCTCTTTATGTGTCTCTGAATTTGGCCTGCTCAGATAGGAGGTTTTATTTCTTAATATTTTGAGGGAAAGTGGACCTAATTGAGGATGTTTATGATCTACACCTTAAGAAAAACCTCATCATAGATGATTGTTTATCCCAAATGTGCTTGCAGTAAAACATTTAATAGTCACCTTTACTCTAAGAGCTCAAAGTTACACTGGTTAAAGAGTCTTTATCCCCTTTTTGACATTAAATAGTTGATATAATTTTGCAAATATTTAACATTTTACCTACTTTCATTTTTATACTTGCCTGGCTTAATAAATACATTGAGTTTATTTGGCAATGACACGAAAGTAAATAATTTAAATTTTCAATTAAGTATGTATTGTAAAGTAGGTGAAAAATCTTTTAAGTTTATATATTTTCTTTTCTCTTTCAATTATTTTGATGCCATATGCAATGCAGTGAAATAAAATATTTCTTGTGAATCTATATTTAAACTCAGAAACAATACAGTACATAGTATAATTTTCAGAGGAATTTAACAGGTGTGCATTTTGAAATCATCCCTTTTCATCTTTGTAATTCTAACATTTCCTCCTTTATATCAATGATATTAGAAGCTCTCCAAATGAAAGGAAACATGGTGAATGTATAACACAAAAAGCAAGCATATAATTAAATTCAACAGTATCATATCTAAAACTGTGTATATGACAGTTTCTAGAATATCCATTTAGCTTAATGGCTGTCTTCAAAATGTTCTGTGCTAACCCAGTGTTCCATGAATAATAACAATCCCAAATCACCACTTTTGTTAGTCACTAATTGTTATTAATACATTGCTTTATTAAAGTGAAAGTATCATATAAAACAGCTAAAGGATATCATTAAGGCAATGACAGCCAGTGACAGTTCAATATCAATATCATGCCCTGAAAACCATTCATTCAATTTATATTTGGTTAGAAAAACAATTTTATAATGTGATTTTCACTTTCAAGAGGGACTTTAAATGAGCTCCCAAATGTTGTAGTACTAGAAATTCTTAAAAGAGTTGAAGAAAAGGATTGAAATTTACCCAACAGAATGAAATGCCTTGAAAAATCAATTTATGTATAAAGGTTATGTCAGAGACTAGTCAAATATTTATATATCTAGCCAACTGAATTTCACTTTATTTCTTATTAGAGAATTACTTTAAATAACATCTTTAAAATCAACCTGGATGAACATGGAAGATACCACATACAATCTCACGAAGTATTTCTCTATATTCTAAAAGCATTATCTTTCTCTGATATATAACAGTTTATTGGTTACCTTGGCATGACAATTTCTATAGCAAAATGGTTCTTGTTATTATCAAGTAGAATTCTGAAGCATTTGGGGGAAAAGAATTCTTATAAATGTAAAATAAAAATTTTATTGTTATGGAACATTTTGCCCATATTAACATCTGTTCCTGTTTGGGGAGATTTTCCTCTTGGCAAAGGAGCACCATATCCATCCAAGGGCTCTCAACCAGTCCCAGAATGTGTAGAGAACTGCTTAAAGAGCTCATCACTCTGCACCTGTTCACGATGTACAGCCCAAATTTGAACTGCAGACTGAAAGCAGAATAATACACACAAGGTTCAGTAATGCTGCAAAAACTAATCATAGTATTTGTCCCTGGTTGTCAAAATTCATTAATGTGATAGTTAAAAGAAAAATCATTAGATTTATAATTGCAGTGTTTAAACCTTTAGGACCATAAGTGATTTTAGAAATTTCTAAAGTGACCTTTAAGTCAAAGTGGTTGTTAATCCAAAGTAAATGCTTTATATACCATATTTTCGGTTTCCTCAAATCATTCATCTTGTGACAGACTACCTTATCCATCTGTTAGGGGATGTGGGATGCTTTTGGTAACTCGGCAGCTTCTTGTAAGTCCTTAAACTGTGGATACCTGATCAATCTTGTTTTCATCCTTAAAACCCGAGGCCTGCTGGCATCAAGCATAGACTCAGAATCACAATTCAGGAGCTCAAATGGGACCTTATTTATTGATAGGTTTGTTTTGGGAAAGCTCACATTAAAAAATTGTGCTCAAAGTCAGAGAGTAAAGTAACATTTTTGTAAAGTCCAGAGATTTCCACAATTCCATGGATTTTCAAAGGCTATATTCTATGTCTAAACTTTCCTTTTCCCATACTACTACAGGAAAGTGGAGAAAACACTGTCTTATGTATTTTCTTGCAAATATTTTGTTATTTTGAAAAGTATAAGAACTCAGGAGAAAACAAAGTTTGCTCTATTTGAGAAAGAAGTTGGCTGCTAAAACCTTATTTAAACACTAATCTTTAGGAAATACATAATGTTTAACAAATAATGCAACACTTTCTGGTGGTCACAAACTAACCTAAAAATTGTTTGATCACTCATTAGGTTTCCCTAGCTCCCCCAGGAACTTACAATATCTTTAACTTTATTCAAGCAGAAAACTGATATCATCAATTGGAGCAACAAGCAAATTTAACAACTGGTGAGTCTGGAGTTCATTGCTGTCTAGATTTATTTTTAATAAAGTTAGCTGGAGGTTTCTAGTATTTAAAAAATTCCCATTAGGCAACCTTGGGACTTTGAAATCCATTTTTGATTGGCTTTTGAGGCTATGTGTTTCTCAGAGTTGACGTGATTCATTGCTTAGGATAACTAATCTCCTGCCAATAGAAGTAATATTGGTGTTGGTGATGGGCGTCTAGATGACTCTGAGAATAATACATCATTGGGCCATCATGCAACTGTTTTCAGTGGATAAGAGATGTTAATTGTGTGAAGACAAACATTTCATAGCTATTGTACAGCACTGCGCCTCTCGTACAAAGCATCATTGTGCCAGGTGTATTGCCGGTTCCAAACTATACTTCCAGTTGCTTTGTTGTTGTAGAGTAAATGAATTATTGGCTATCACACAACACATTTTAATTGACATGTAAATATAATAAATAAGAAAAGTAATTGTATAAAATCATATTAATTATATTTGAATATGTTTTGATTAATCAGCTATTTACAAAGATCACTTATATTTCCCTTCGGTAGAGGAACTAGTTTTATATCTATAGAAGAAAACAATCTGAGGAAATTCGCATCTCCGTAGTCTCAGCATTTACTCAGAATTTGCTCTCAGGAGTCGAAGGTTGTGGAATAGAGGGTAGTTTTTGCAAAGCTCAATCTAGCAATAATAATTATTCATTACCAACAGAATAAAAAAATTCAAAAAATTGTCCAGGTAAAGATGCTCCAAACTGAATTATAGTGATTTTTTAGTATCTTGAAGTGCTTTTGATAACAAAAGTATCCACCACTCTAAAACTTTGTTATTTAGAGAGTGATTTCTCATGAATTGTTGTATTTTATTTTTCCACAACAGACATGATGTCAACAGACAATGTAAGAATAGTTCTCCATTAAAATAAAACTAAGTGACTAGTAAATTAAGGCTCAAAATTATAAATAATTTAATCAATGTCAGTATCATTTAATGCCAGAATTAGAAACATGATCTTATGATTCCTCTATCATTTCTAGACTAGCTTATTGATGCTTTATGATAGAAAATTGTTATAACTATGGAGACATATAAATGGTCAATAATGAAAAACTTGGTTTATGTTGCATAAAACCATAAACATGCTCAATATCCCTATTTTATTTTTATGTGCATGAACGAAAGTACATATTTATTCAGCATAATCTTCATTTACAAGTAAATAGGTGAAGGCACTCTCCCTCCATATGTCTCCAATATTATCTGCAGCATTCACTTTATGGTCAGCTGCCTTTAAAAACACATGGCCTTTCTGGGGCACTCTCACAATGCACTCCCTTTTCAGCTATAAATTGTAATTTTTGAAAGACTCTTTGGTTTCTTGTTAGTCCAAGCATATCATGATCCCTTACAGTTGAAAAAAATTATAGAATCATAGGGAATTACTCAAGTCAAAATTGTGTCTAAAGTATCTTTTTTCTCTACTCAATTTGGAAACTTTTTATTTTATACCTTGGTTGATTTAAATATAAAGTATAATGGATTTTAATTTTTCTAATGCATTTTAAAAAGCATTCATTTGCCAAAAAAGACTGCATTTATTTATTCTGTAATCTTATGTACAATTGTTATTTTACAGGATTATTTTCTTAAATCCATTAGGTTCAAATATGTTTAACATATATCACAAAAATATTTTGTCCTTTTATTATACAACTGAAGAAGGGGTCCCCAAATGAGTCATTCTTGTATCCACATACCTAAAAAATTTCGTAGTGTGTCACTGAAGAGTCAGATTGAGTGAAAATTTTTTATTTTTATTTTGGGGAGGAGATGGAGGGAAATTGCCTATGCGTGAAGATAAAACAGGCTTTAAGTGTTCTTTCCTACTAAATCTATCCCCTTCATTCAAATATCCACTTGCCATAAATTTCTCAGATAGTTTTCTAATTACTTGTCTTGCAATATTTTCTACAATATCTTTTATGAAATAATAGGACTACTAACATCCTAAAGAGCATCAGGATTTCAATTGTTCAGTGCTGTAGTGGGATGAATTGTACACTCCAAAAAAAAACCCACAAGTGCAAGACCTAACCCCCAGAATCCAAGAATGCAACCTTCTTTAGATTAAGGGTCTTTGCAGATGCAACTAAGGTAAAGATATCAAGATGAAGCCATTCCAGATTAGGATAGACCTTAAATCAATGACAAGTATCTTTATAAGAGACAGAAGAGGAGAAAGACACAGGCACACAAAGAAGCCTATGTGAGAATGGAGGCTGAGATTGGAGTTCCGCTTCTACAAGCTGAGCTGTGCCTGGAAGAGGAAAGGAAGGATCCTCCCCTAGAGCCTTTGGAAGAGCAAGGCCCTGACAACACACTTATTCAGAATTCTTGTTTGCAGAAATGTAAGAGAATAAATGTCAATTGTTTTAAGCCACTAAGTTTGTGGTAATTTGTTATGGTAGCTTTGAAGGTCTAAAGCTGGATGGACCCTAGAAATTCATGTTCTTAAAGCTAATCCATTCCTGTGGGTGTAAACCTATTGATTAGGTTACTGCAGTGAGGCATGACTCAGGGTGGTTTTAATCCTCTTACTGGAGTCTTTTATAAGAGAATGAAATTCAGACAGAGAGAGCCACAGAAGCAGGAAGCTGAAGGCAAGGAAGCCTGAAGGAGAAGGGGTAGTCCAACAGATGCTGCTAAATGCCTTGCCATGTGACAGAGGAGTCCAGGATTGCCAGCAGCCAGTCTTCGTGGAGAAAGCAGTGCCTGATGATGACTTCATTTGGACATTTTTTGGGGGCTTGGGACTGTAAGCTTGCAAGCCAATAAATCCCCACTGTAAAAGTCAACCTATTTCTGGTACACTGTTTCTAGTAGCCTAGCAGACTAAAAGAGCAGCCCTAGGAAACTAATAAAAAAGTGAAATAAAAATTTCCTCTACTTAATGATTTTGACTGTGTCCTTTCTACCTTCTCCCTAAGTTAGGCTTTCTAGCTTAACAGATGCACAATTTTACACAGAGCTAAGAATTATAATAATATCATTAGCAGTTGTTCCAGTCTCTCACTCCCAGGTACATAACATGGATTTTGACAAAGAATAAAAAAAAATACCTAGACTTCATTTGGTTGGATGTGGTAAATTTGTGACATAACTCAATTTGTTTTAGGAAATAAAATTTCAAATTTAAAATTATTAATAAGGTGTTTGGGCATTAATATTAACTTTCTTGGGAATGTTTATTTAAATCTAGACATGTGACCAATGGATCAGGGAAAACAAAAGAAAAAATTGCATTAGAGCAATAAAGTTATATAATTTTATATGGTTGCATCCCCTACTCCAGATTTTAGAAATCTTTCCAGTTAAGCCCTTGTCTTACTTCGTCTTATATTCAGTTTTAAAGCACATTAATTTAACTTAAAATGACTAACTTTATATTACTTATTTTAAATAACAAGTGTTTCAATTTCCTATTCTAGTTTTCAATGAGACACCTCTCTCAGGGTGGTGAGAAATGATATCCATATACTATTACCTTTACTTGGCAATTTATATAAATTAGTAACTATGATATGCTCACTTTGTTGTACCTTGATCAGAAAAAAATCTATTCAAGTAAGCCAAATTTTGCTAGAGCTTGTTAAAAATCATTAATTGGGAACTTCATCATTGATTCTATTTCAGGTTAAGTGATGCCTAGAGCAGAATAGGACTCATTCTGGACAACACTCACATAGGAATTGAGGTAGACTGAATTATGTACTCCAAGGAACACAATTAATACATGGATCACTGTTAATCTAGGTCCTTGTGGGTGTAAACCTATTGTAAATAGGACCTTTAAAGATGTCACTCTTAGTGTGGGTCTTAATCAGAATGATTGGGCTTATAAAGGGAACACAGAAGTTACAGATGCAGAGAAAGGAAAGGACATGTGATGGATATATTCAAGGAATCCCAAGATTGCCAGCAGCCAACACTATAATGCTATAGATTTTGGGGAGAAAGGAAGCCTTCCCAACATCTTCATTTTGAAGTTTTTCTAAATTCAAAAATGTGAGCTGGACTTCTGACCAACAAAGATCATGGTATAAGACACTCTGGGGTGCCATTTCTCCATAGAATCTTTCAATAACTAGCAAAAACTGGCAGGCCCATTATCTTAAAAACTTCAGAAAGTAATGAAAGGGCTTCAATAACTGAGTGAGCGCCAAATCAAGGAAACGCAGCTTTAAAAACAGTAGGAGAAGCTTGTGGTTTTATTGCTGACCACTCCCCCATAACTTCACCAATGTGGAATACAGCCAGCCTGCACTTTCATTGTGAGTCTCTGGCCCTGTTGTGGACAGAGAAGAGTAAACCCTGGGAATATATATTTGGTGTTGGGAAGTCACAGTTATCTGCTAAGCAGCCATTGCCCAGACCTCTCTGACCACCACCTCCTTTTCTGGGGAAGACACAAACACAACATGATAATTGCCTATCCTCCAGACTTCCATTTCCCCTACCTCCTTTTCTAATGGCTGCCATTTCACAACCCAAGGGAGACATTAAGTGTAATGAAAAGGCCTTACCAGAACTTAAACCAGAAACTGAGAACAAATAGGTCCAAATGCTTATCAGAATAGGACTTCTCAGTGTCAGGGCCCCCTTCTTCCTGAGGTAGATAAAAATCACTCTCAAACCATATAGAAGCATCTCTCTTCTCTGGCACAAAGTGGGGCATGTGGAGCTTCCATCTATTGACTCGGAACCAGAGCAGGTTTTGGTCACCCCAGGAGACCAGCCATAATGAAACTTCTTCACCTTAACTTTTTGGATCCTTTGTGCTATGTAAGTGACAGAGAAATTTGCCCTTTCTAGATTCTTTATTCTGTACAATAAAAGGATCATTTACTGAAAGTTTCTGTTGTGCCCTGAACCTGTGTTCCCATGCCACAGTTGTAGCAACTCACACCACACCGGGTACCCATATGCAGGTGCCATTGTATTAGATTGCAGCCTGGAAGAAAAAAGGAACTTGTCTCTGGCTCATTTTCGCAGAACTTGCCCTGCAGGCGGAAGCAGCTTAAGGATAGTTAAAGCAGTAGCAGTGTAAGAAACAATTAAGTCAAAGCGGCCTGGGGCCAAGGATTACCTGCTTTGAGAAATACAAAAGAGTACTCAGGAGCTGGAAAAAGCTTATTTCATGGAGGTAGAAGTGAAAATCACATTTCTATAAGCAGAGGAAGGAGGGCTAAGGGAGCCTTGGGATTTCTAAGGCCATAAGTGAGCATGATGACAAGCCCAGGATAAGATGCAGGCTCAGAAAAGACAGAAAGGAGCCTGTACTTCACTTTCACCTAGGTATGATCTTGATAGGAGGCTAACTCTGAGGAGAGTAATAGCCAAGAAAAAGCCAATTTGCAAAGACTGTGAAAGTTGTTCTTTTCATTTGTTGTGTTTACTACTTCCTAGTACCCAAGGAAATCTGTCATATTACTAGATGAAAATAAACTTAAGGGACAGACAGCTGAGGGAGTAAATCCCAGAGATAACACTCCAAAATATTAAAATATTCAGTGTACAACAAAAGATTACAAGACAAATAAACAAACAAAAACAGGAAATGATGGGCCATCCAAAGTAATAAGAAAAAACCTAGAAACTATCAAAAAAAAAAAAAAAAGGGATAAGACTTTGGACATATATTGTACAAGTTTTTTTAAAAAAGTACCTTCAATATGTTCAAAAAAATAGAGAAAACATGGAGAAAGAACTGAAGCATATCAGGAAAATGATGAATGAATAATATGAGAATCTCAATAAAACAGAAAGTTTGAAAGAGACCAGACATAAATAATGGAGTTAAAGACCATAATAACCAAAATGAAAAATTTCATAGAGGGTTTGAAACAACAGATTGGAAGTAGCAGAAGAAAGCATCGATAAATTCAAAGACAAAACAATTGAAATGATCAGGCTGAGGAGAAGAAAGAAAATAGGATGAAAAAAGTGAACAGGCCTTTGGTCTGAAAAGGCCTTTGGAACAATAAAGTGTACCAATATATACATTATGGGGGTCCCAGGAGAAGAAAGAGAGAAATGGTCAGAATGAATCTTCAAAGAAATAATGGCAGAAAATTTCTGAAATTTAATGAGACACAATATATACATATTTAAGAAGCCCAAAAAACCCAAACAGAATAAACCAAAAGAGACCCATTCCCATACACATAGTACTAGTCAAAACGTTGAATATCAAGGACAAGGAGAGAGTTCTGACGAGAACACATTACATACGAAAGAAAAAGAACATGTTAAATACAAGGGAGTCACAATAAGATTAAGTGCCAATTTCTCATCAGAAACCATGGAGACAAGAAAGCATGGGGATGATTATTTACAGTAATGAAAGACAAATATTGCCAATCAAGAATTTTATATCTAGTGAGATAAAAAGTGAAGGAGAGATTAAGGTATTCCCATATAAACAAAAGCTGAGGGTGTTCATCACCACTAGACCTGCCCTAAAAGCAATGCTAAAGGAAGTTCTTCAGACTAAGAGGAAAGGAATCTAGAAGGCTGTGGTAGTTTGGGTCTTTTTTGGACCCCAGAATTTTATGTTCTTATATTGATCCATTCCTGTGGGTCTGAACTTATTGTGAAACTTTTATTAGATTAGATCAATTAAGCGCTATTTGATTAGATTATTCCAGTAAGAGGTAGCCTAGGGTGGATCTCAATCCTCTTACCAGAGTCTTTTATAAACTGGAATCAGTGGAGCCATAAAAATGGAAGCTGAAAGAGAAGGCCCCAGGAGCCAGAAGCTGAGAGGAAGTCACTGAAGTCAGAAGCTGAAAACAATGAGGCTACAGGGCAGGGGAGAAACAAGCTGATACCGATTGCCCAGAGCTGGAGCGTGGGGAGAATGCATCTCCTGATGATGCCTTGAGTTGGACAGTTTCACAGCCTCAGAACTGTAAGCTTATAAGTTAATAAATCCTCATTGTAAAAGCCAGCTTATTTCTAGTCTATTGCCTTGGCAGCCTGTTAGCAAACTAAAACAGAAATTGGTACCAGGAGAGTGTGGTGCTGTGATTGAAAATACTAAAAATGTGGAAATGGTTCTTTAAATGGGTAAGGGGTGGATTCAAGAAGAATTGTGAGATGCTTGATAGAAAAGGTCTAGATTGCTTTTTTTTTTTTTTTTTTTTTTTTTTTCTTTTTTTACCAGGAGGTCCTGGGGATCAAACCCAGGTCCCTTCATATGGGCGATGGACACCCAACCATTTGAGCCACATCCATCCCCCCTAGATTGCTTTTTGAAGAGACTGTTGGTAAGAAGATATACAGTAAGGATACTTCTGAAGAGGCCTAAGATAGAAATGATGAATGTGTCATTGCAAACTGGATGAAAGGCAATCCTTGTGTGGCAGTTTGAAATTATTTTATGAATCCTCAAAAGGGAAATATTATGCTTTAAAGTAATACATTCCTGTGGGTGTGAGACCCATTGGACTGGATTACATCAATGAGGTGTGGTTTATGTGGTATATCTCTACCCTCTTCCTGGGTCTGATATAAAGGGAGACACAGAAACTCAGACAGACAGAGGAAAATGGGAGCTGGAATATTTGATTACGGAATGTAAGATAGAGGATTGCTTCAGCACGAAGTCCCCAAGAGGCTGGGTCCACAGAGCAGCACAAGAAGAGACGGTGAGCCCAGAGGGAAAGGAAAGACCTAGGTGGAGATGGGTGGCCAACTTGCTATACCACGTGGCACATCCTGGGATCAACAGTAACTGACTTTGGTGAGGAAGCATCTCTGATGGTGCCTTGGTTTGGATTTTTCATGGCCTTGGAACTGTAAGCTTTTACCCAAAATAAATCCCCTTTATAAAAGTCATCCCATTTTGGGTACTTTGCATCAGCACCCCCTTTGGCAAACTAAAACACCTTGTTTTAAAGCGGTAGAGAACTTGGAAAAATTGTGTTCTGATATTGTATGGTAGGCAGAATTTGAAAGTAATAAGTCTGGATGATTAACTGAGGAGATTTCCAAAAATGAATGTGTAAAATGTGCCCTGGCTTCTCCTTGCAGCTAATAGTAAACTTTGAGAACAAAGGGATAAGGGATGTATTTAGCATGTTTTTTTTCTTGTGTTTATAACATGTCCTCATCAGAACTCTCTCCTTGTCCTTGGCAGTCAACATTTTGACTGCTGTGCATCTGAGAATGGTTCTCTTTCAGTTTATTCTGTTTGGGTTTGTTGGGCTTCTTAAACTGACAACTGAGCTCCTGAGCACAAAGAAATCAGAAACTGATGGTTTGGAGAATTCTGAGCTTCTGGAAAATGAGTCCCCAGAGAATAGTGCCTTGTGTGAGAATTTAACTGAACATGGAACTAGCCAGTCATTTCAGGGTAAGTCAGGATTTGGAATGCAGTTGTCCAGGAAGGATCTGGGGAATGTCTTACTGTCTGATGGCTTGGACTCTTGCTTGCTGCATGCAAAATCAACAAGTTTTTTTGTGAGATCTGTTTGAACAGAACCACTGCCATTCTGGACTAAAGGGACATAAAAGGGACATTGAAGGAAAAATGACTTCAAAGTAGTACCATGGAAGGTTAGGTCTGGACTAAAGACACCTTTTCAGGCCAGGAGAGAGTCCTCACCTATGTGTGTGGAGGAAGTTGAGCCTGTGCCCGGAGATTGGGAGAGTTGTTGTCATCCCATGTTTTTTGAAGGTGGGGCTTACCTTTTGGCTGTCATGTCACTATTTAAGGGGTTTGAGACTTTGCACCAGAGACTGGGGGGAGTGTGGCCATCACCTCAGTGTTCTCAGAGGGTGGGGCTTATAGTTCAGCCACCATCCGTGATGTTTGATGAGGGTGAAAGCGAGAACATGACCACTGGGCAAGTCCTTAGAAAGGTTGGGGCTGCTGCTCTGTCAGGCACCAAGGACAAGGCATCATTCTGTAGATGGTCTCTGACTTTGAAATCTAATGGCTTATAACTGGCAGATTTCAGAACTGTTTGCAAACTGTGATCCTTGTTTTCCTTCCAATTTCTCCTTATGGCAATGGGTAAATTTATTCTATGACCATCCTTCCTTTGTATATTAGAAGGAAATAACTTGATTACTAAGTTTCACAGGTGAATTTCACAGGGGTATTTTGCCTCAAGACAGACTATATGTATATAATTGATTTTGATGAGATTTGTACTTAGTATCATTACTGAGATTATTTAAGCCCTTTTCAAATATTGTGATGGAATGAATGTATTTTGTATATGGAAGGAATGTGTATTTTGGGGTACCAGAGGGTGGAGCATGATAGTTTGAGTCTTTTGTGGACCCCAGAAAATTAGGCTTTTAAATTGATCCATTCCTGTGGGTATGAACCTATTATGAAACTTTGATTAGATTAGATTATGTTAAGGGACATTTGATTAGTAAGATGTAGTCCAGGGTGGGTCTCAATCTTCTTATGGGAGTCCTTTATAAACCGGACTTGGTGGAGTGACAGAAACAGAGATAAACCCACAGAAGCTGAAAAGAAGCCATTAAATCAGAAGCTGAAAGCAATGAAGCCTGCAGGAGAGGGGAGAGATGAGTGGTCGCTACCATGTGCCTGACAGCACACAGCTGCTGCATGTGGAGAAATCATGTCCTGATGATGCCTTGATTTGGGCATTTTCACAATCTCAGAACTGTAAGGTTACAAACTAATAAATCCTCATTGTAAAAACCAACCCATTTCTGGTATACTGCCTTGGCAGCATGTTAGCAAACTAAAACAACAGTGGATCAAAGTGGCATAAAGTGGCATAAAAAATAAATTCTTCCATTAAAGGAAACCATATGGGTAATTTTAAATGCCAGTACTACTGCAATGTATTTTTTGGTATGTACCACCACTTTTTTTCCTTACAATTTCAAAAACTTAAATGCTTAAAAGTTTAAACCTATGGTTTTGGAATACAATGCCTAAATATGTAATATGTAACAAGTACAATAAAAAGGTGGGGAGATGGGAGGGTATAGGAACAGGAAATGTCAATGCTATTGAAGTTAAGTTGTATAGAATAAAATGTGATTGTTACTGATTTAGCATGTGAAAGTTATGTACCATAGTAACTACAAATAAAAAAGCTGAAAAAAATATATAGAAGCAAGTAAGAAGGGAATCCAAATGGTACACTAAAAAAGTCAAGTAAATTTGAAAGGAGGCATTTAAGGAAGAATTAAGGGACAAAATGTTATGACTTACAAAGAAAATATAACAGCAGAATGTTCTGCATTATCAGTAGCTACTTTAAATATAAATGGAAAACACTCCAATCAAAATGTATAGATTGGCAGAATGGATAAAAAAGAATGACTCAACTATATGCTGTTTCAAAGAAATCATCTAAAATTCAATGGCATACGTAGGTTGGAAGTGAAAAGATAATAGAGTGGGCATAGCTCTGCTAATATCAGATAAAATAGACTTTAAGTCAGACTGTTACAAGGGACAAAGAAGGTCACTAAATACTGATACCTGGGTCAATCCATCAAGAATACATAATGACTATAAATATATATATTCCCCTAATGGTAGAGCCACAAAATATATAGAAGAAATATTTGACAGATTTCAAAGGAGAAAAGATGGTTCTGCCTTAATATTACGAGTAATCTGTACACTACTTTCAATAATGGATAGGACATCAAACTGAACATGAATAAGAAAACAGAAGACATGAATGAGACTATAAACCAAATAGGCATAACAAAAATGAATAGAACAATCTGCTCAAAACTAGCAGAGTACACATTCTACTTTAGTGCACATGGGTCATTCTCCAGTATATTAGGGCACAAAACAAGTCTCAATAAATTTAAAAATATTAAATCATATAATGAATTAAATCATGTAATGTAGGTACAAAGGACTTGTACATGGAAAACAACAAAACAAGCTTATCAAAGAAAACCTAAATAAATGGAAGGAAATTCCATGTTCATGGATTTAAAGACCAAATATTGTTAAGATGTCAATTCTATCCAAAGCAATTTACACATTCAATGCAACCCCAGTCAACGTTCTGAAACTGCCACTAACCAGCCCCCTTGAAACTGCCACTTACTAATCCACTTTTCAGAGTAGCCCCTCCCTTATTAGTTTGTAGAAGTTTCTA
>JAQZBX010055138.1:0-18489 GCA_029593785.1 Cabassous unicinctus | reverse complement strand
AATCTTTTAAAAAAAGAAGAGCAGCCGTGCCCTGGAGACGGAGGCTGGGTGGCCTGCCCGGCACCACCCAGGGCACAGCCCAGACATTTGCCTCACACCAGCTTGTTCTAAAGGCCTTGCCATACCTGCTGCTCAGAGCAGCGCGGCCTTCAGCCCAGCTCCACGTGAGAATCCCAGCAGGCAAAGAATCAAAACAAAAACAAAACAGCGATGCCTGGGCCCCACCCCTAGACGGGAGGTCAGAATCTCAGAAGGTGGGCAGCAGTGTTTCTCAAACACTCCTGGATGATTGAACAACTACTGTGCGGCCAAGTCAAGAGCCACTGGGTTAGCGTTCTCCATGCCCTGCCCCACTGCGTGTTCTAGGGTGCTCCATGCAGGAAGTTTGACCACTGTTAGCAAAGAAGGCCTCACATCCCAGACGAGCTGGGTGACTGTGGACGAGGAGCAGGTGCCTGGGAGAATGGGCTTGGGCCCAGGAGAGCTGGGACGTGACCCTGTGCACATGCATCGAGGGAGCATGACGCTGGCACTGAGATGGTCTCGGGGGGGCAGGCAGGGATGGCCTTTTCGGCCCGTTTGATGCTGGGCCACCAGGCTGGCTCCCCCTTCTCACCTTGAGCAGCCCTTGTTGCGACACGTAAATTATTCTAGCAGTTGTCCGGTTGGCAGAGCACACTTTGGGAGAGTAAGGGGCATCGTGGCCGTGAGCAGAGCTCGTTTGTCCTTTCCGATGGCGGTGGCAGTCCAGCAGGGACTGCTGGCCGAGAGCAGGCGTGCTCGTGAAAACACCCTGCAGCCAGGCTGCTCCCCGCTGGCCCCCAGAGTCCCCTTCCCTCTAATGAAACACAATGTAGCTACCTGAGGATGGGCTTCCCCCCCATAATTAGACACAGGCCATTAGAAGCAGCAACTGGCTCCCCTTGGCTACACTGACTGCCGGTGGGACGCGTCTATCCGAGTTCTCCTTTCCTGCCCTTCCTCTTCACCTGTTTCTCTACAGCTGGGAGAACAGAAGCCCCACTGCCGAGTGCCCTTTCCGTTCCAGGCCCTGTGCTAGTGATTACACAGACCTCTCGGCAGAGGACAGAGGCCCCGAGAGGCTAAGCCACATGCCCAAGCTCGCGTGGGAATGAACTGGGGCTGAGCCCCGGATCCTCAGCTTTCCAGGAGCCAAAGTTCTGGTTCTTTGCCCAGCTGGACACCTGGCGTCCCTTAACCTCACGCAGATCTGCTCGTTTTTCCCATCCCGCCCCCATTAGCTTAGAAGGACGTTTTGCTTTATTCGCCACCTGCACCCCCCACCCCGAGCGTCTCGCCCGTCTCCGCGACACGCTCCCCAAACGCAGCTGCCTCGATTCCCAGCAGGACCCCTCCGAGGCCGCCTGCCTGCGTTCCAACAGATGAGCTCACGTCACTCTGGTTTTCAGCAAGATCCTTTATTTATCTTCTCTTCCCCAACCATGTCGCCCGAGTACAGGTAGCCAGGTACGTACGTGGGCTTGTGGTTTTGTAAACGTAGAGCAGAGGAGTCGGGCTGTGTAGAAATCATGCACCTCAGTGATTCTTTAACAAGATACTGAATGAGTAAAAATACTTCAGGTGTGTCTGAGATTTCTGCCTTTCCCGGCAATCTAATCACTGGAAGATATCTGTGTGTACGTTTTACTCAGCTGTAGGCATTTTTCTTTGCACACTTGCTAGGAAGTACCCAGTGCACTTCAGGCCGTGTTTACTTTTGATGGCTGTCCCCCATAGAAGCTGCTCGTTTCCAGTCAGATACAAACACTGGTGTTGCAAACGTGACAAGCTGCACATTACAGACTGCTCCTTGGCGTTGCAAACCTGACACCACAATACGTTACTCAAAAAAGGCATTTCTAGAAGGGCTGGTAGGCTGGGCTTTCACACATCGGCTAACAGGGGGCTGTTTCTTGACTCAGTGCCTCAGACTGGCCTCTTCCTTTGGGAAGGGAGCTGCACGCCCTCCCCGGGAGACCAAAAACCCAGCAAGGCGACCCCGGGTCCTTTGGGTTGGAGGTCTTCCCAGTTTTCCCGCTAACACCCACTGGCTTAGGTCAGTCACTCAGCCCGCGCCCTGTACAATGGCGAAGACGTGGGGCCAGCTCTCCCGCACAGCTCTGAGTCCAGCATTTACACATTTATGTACAGACAAGTAAAAATTGGAAATCATAGGCAACAAAACTCCAAATCAAAACACACGCTTTAGGCATATCTAATGTTCCAGTTTTGCCAGGGAAAGCCTTTCCCAGGATTTCACTGGCTGAGTGACATCTTATACCATCACAGCTCCTGTCAGCTGGCCTGGCGGTCTTGAGCTCCATCACCATTGACTCAAAACCCCTAAAACTAGGCCTTCTCCAAGCCCAGTTTGGCAGTCAGACTTCTGTAGGCAGTGAGGTTAAATCAAGCAGACCTTCTGAGGCTGCTCCATGGGAGCCCACATTGGCTCTCGAGGACGCCAGCCTCCGCTCTGTAAGAGCAATGTTAAGAAAGAAGAAGTCCCCAGTACCACCAGAGTGCACTTTGCCTTCAAGGCCCTGGCAGAGTTTGGGGCGAGCTGAGCGACGGTGATGGGTCTCCCCAGGCCCTGAAGCCGTCCCCGGCCCTTGACTCTGGGCAGCCTCTCCACCCTGCTGATGGAGCCAGCCGGGTGCTGGGACCACAGGTGCCTCCCCTGCTCCAGGGAAGGGTCCCCTGGGTGGCTGTGACAGCAGCAGAGGCCAGCTCTCTGGTTTGCGCTTTGTTTTGTTAAGATGACCACGGGAAGTTTTACACGATTACATTCAGACAAGTAACCGTTTGGTTACTCTATTTCGAAGCACTGAAAACCAAAGCAGCAACATAACACAGACTACAGGGCACCAGGGCTCTAGTCACAGAGTCAAAGGAATGCGCTATTATGCCAGAAAGGAATCTCCAAAGCAAATGATTGGAAGGAAAGAAAAAAAAAAAAAATCTAAGGAAATACAAGCTGAAAATTTTCCATTTACAATAACCAAAGAAAAGAGGGACCCAACATGGTATAAAACCCCAAATGAGAGCTTTCCGTTGAGGCAAGTTTCTGAACACGGAATTTTAACACGGGCGGGGGCTCCACTGTACCACAGGCTGCCCAAGCCGGGCCTCGGCCCCTCTCGCCAGCTCCGGCACGGGGAATGTTCTCATCGTCCCGGGGCAAAGATGAAATCAAGGGCCTGCCGCTCGGCCGCTGCGACGTTTGGATGCCACAGATCCACCATGAAAACCACCCGGGGACCATCCTCCGCTGAACCTGGGATGGGGGAAGAGAGGAGAGAGTCCAGCTGCCCCGGGGCCCAGCACCACGCAGGGCTGGATCCCACGCGGGCAGCGCGGGGGCGAGGGCACATCTCCTCCCCTGTGACGGCGACGGCAGGAGGTTCCGAGCTCCGCGGGCGGAGGGAAGTGGGGAGGCAGACACTCACCTTCGTGGAATGCGGTGTGCAGGAAGGAGTCGTCAAACAGGAGGCAGCGGCCTTCGGCCCAACACTGGGGCTCTCCCCCGACCACCAGTTCACAGCCGCTTGGAGTCTTCAGACCTTTGGGGGGAAAAGAAGAGAGTGAATAAGGTTAGAATTCAGGGATGGCCAGAACTTCCAAGAGCCTCCCTCCTCGATGCTGGCTGGGGTGGAGAGAGTTCCACGGGGCAAATACAGGCTGTGCAGCCAGCTCCTTACCACGTTCCTTGGCGGAGACCCATCCAAAGGCTTCATCCGCTCTGGGTCACAAACTCCTCTGAGGCTCTGACGAGCGCCATGCGCCACGGCTCGCACTACACTTTCAAGTCTCCTAAAACCCAGCCACGGGATCCTGGTTCAGGAGCAGGCCCTGCCCCAAATTTGACTCTAGCCCAGCTTCTAGGGCCATTCCAGTTGAGGCTGAAGACACAACAGCTCGCCCAGTGCTCTCCCCTGTGAGATCCAATCTTTCAATCCATGTTGAAGCCTGAGGGTGACATGTTTTCAGTCTAAGTCGCCACGGCCTCGTTCTGGGGAACTGCTCGACACCCCTAAGGAAACGCCTGAACCTCCAGACAAAATCAGACAGATGCCTTCCTAAGCTTCGTCCTGCAAACGCAGGTGGTGAGCTCCCAAGCCTGGGTGCAGGAGAGGGGTCCCACCGAAGCCCTGCCGGGTGTGGCCCTTTGCCTCCCCGATTCTCATCTGAGGGCCTGAAGAAACACCTGGCCTCTGTCACGACTTGGACATCCATAAATGAAAGCGGCTCCATAGCCGTCTAATAGTTTCAGGCAGGGTCGGGTTAGCCCGGCAGCTCTCAGGAAGGACTGACCCAGGAGAAGGCGGAGCCCCTGGGAGAGGGGCCGGGGCCCTGGCATTCTCATCTGTCGTCTTCAGTGACTCACTGTGACAACACTGACCCGGAATGAGTCAGCACCTCCCCTCCCCCGACTCAATGCCCCTCATGACCAAAATGAAGCCTCTTTCACTCTAAAAGCTGGAGTATTTTCATGCATTCCTTGAACCAGAAATGTATGGCTCCAGGAAGTACGTATCGAGTGATAATGCAAAGAAGCCACATGGTGCAGTGGGAAGGACAGAGAACTCTGGGGCCGACGACTGGCTCTGACCCTTATGTGCTGTGTGACCTCGGGCAAATCACTCAAACTCTCTGAGCCCACGGCCTCCTTGACTGTAGAAGGGGGACACGAGCAGACTTACCTTCCAGGGCTGCTGTGTGGGAAAGGGCAATAGATATCAATAACTGAAGACCGACCTGGGCAGGTCTTATGCTAAATAAACTCTGTCCAGACCTCATTTCACTCACTTTCCAGATGGAGAAACTGAGATTTACAGAAGTCACGTCACCTGCCAGAAATTACTATTCACATTTAGTACTTGCTGGAGCTGAGATCTGAACCCAGGTCTGTCTGGCTCCAAAGAATAGGCTCTTAAACAGCTGGGCAAGATAATACACAAGCAAGTTATTATATCAGTGGCAGTGGCCTTAAAAGAGGTGGTTTCCTGGCAATTAATACATCTCAACGATCAGCAGCACATTTCATTAAACAAGCTGAGAGCATCCAGCCTGACTCGGAAACCATGGGTTACCGCTACTGTTAACAACTGCTGGGGCGCATCCGGCTTAGAAAGGAGCTCAGGCTGTTGCTCACCAGTGGGATGGAGTGGGCCCACAAGCCACATTTCCTTTTCACGCAGGCCGTTGCTGGGTGGTTCAGGCAGAGAACGCCCTTAGGAACAGGCAGTTCTCCACAGGGACGGTCCCACCCCAGGGTTTCAGAAAGAAGCTCCCCTACTTCTGGGCCACTGATTCTTGTCACTGAGGTGCAACAGAAAAGTGGCCCTGCTTGCCGTCCCCTGCCTCCCCCTCCTTCCTGCTCCAGGCTTTCGCTGGCACACCAGTCCTGCCTACTGCCCCCAGACTGGTTTAGCTGGTGAAAACGATCAATACTTTCCCAAACAGAGCATCCGGGAGGCTCTTGGGGATAAAGACAGGCTCCAAGCATGGCCTCAGACATTTCCTGTATTCCCAGGCCCCGCTATGGCTTAGGGCTGGCTGCATTGTCTCCACCAAGCCCTGGAGGAGGCAGGAAGAAGGGTGGAGAAAGGGCTCTGTCCACCAGTAGCCCCCACTGCAGGGGTCTGGCGGGCGGCACCCGGGCTGGGACTGCCCAGAAAGGCAACGACGTGCACATACAGGGAAAAGGGAGCTGGATTAGCTAGGATTTGCTGGACACACTCATGCACCTTCCTCTGCCCTTTCCTGATAGCAGGCACGGGTCTCTGCCTCCCCAGTAGGCATCTGTTGAGCTCCAGAGGTGTTCTGGGTGGATCTGTGCTTGTCTGCAGGAGGCTGGTGGCAGTGTGGTTGGAACGTCCCACATCGCAGCCCTGTATGCAATGCTGGGCGAACGGCTGGCCTGGGGCTGGCCCGTGGCTCACATGGGGCAGGAACTGGGCGATGACACCTTCAGAGGAAGCTTGTAGCAGGGCCCGACAGGCACGTCCCAAACACACGGACTGAGAAAATGAAGCAGCAGTGGCTGGTTTCAATTGTCCGGAGCGACAAGCCATCAATCACAACTCAACGGAGGGTAGGGAGAGAGGAGAGAGGGCTGGCACAGCGGAGGGTGGTTCTGGAACCACGGCTGCCTCCCTGCCTTCAGCCAGGTAGCTGGCAGAGGTGTGGCTGCCAGGTAGCTACCAGGCTTCCTCTGCTTCTGCCCTCATTCTCTGGACGCCCTCGTCTGTCAACACACGAGGTATGTGAATCCAAAACACTTGCTTCCTTCCTAGGTGGATATGAATGTGGGCCTAACAGTGTAAAGAAGGAAATGCTGAGAAAACCTAACACGGAGCTCGCCTTGGCCAAGGGGAACCAACCACACCCCAGTGGGGCACCTTCCAAGAAGGTTTCTGGCTGTCTGCGGGAACAAGGGTGACCTACTTTTTCTGGCAAGTAACTTCCCAGAAGGGAAGGACAGGCCATGCCCACTGCTGCACTGGTGAGTACGTGACATGCATTTGTCAAAACCCACAGAGCTGTACGACACAGAAAGTGAACCCTGATGTAAACAAATAAGGGATCAATATTGGCTCATCAATTGTAACAAATGCACCTCGCTAACGCAAGATGTTAATAAGAGGGTGTATGTGGGAACGCTGCATGATTTTTCTGTAAACCTATAACTTCTCTAATTAAAAAAAAGAAGAAGGAAAAAAAAAAGAAGAATGGGACCCTGGGGGAATCGGGGCACATGGGAACTCTCTAGCTGCTCAATTTTCTATAGCCTAAAACTCCTTTGAAAAATAAAGTCTAGGGAGGCAGATGTAGCCCAGTGGTTGAGCGCCTGCCTCCCACACACGAGGTCCCGGGTTCAATCCCTGGTACCTCCTAAATAAAATAAAAAATAAAATAAGTAGGACTTCATCTAAATAAAGAAAGAAACTCTTTAAAAAAAGCCTTAATTTTTTCCAAAAAAAAGGAAAAGAAAAGGACACACATGGGCACATGTGACACACACACGGATATTCTACAGATGCACACGACATTAATACACAGGAGCCAAATGCTAGGTTTTCTTGCCACCAGCGTCCTACTCAAGCCACCTACCTGGAATTCTACCATGTCAATCCTCAAAGGCCCTTCCCTACATGTCATTCCTCAGCTTTACAAAAAAACACAGGAAGGGAAATCTTTAAAAAGAGAAGCAGCGTTCCCCCTTGCCCACAGCCTCGATTCCTAGGCCCGGCTGGACTTCGAGGCCCTCTGCGGTTCAGACCCCACCCGGCTCCCTTGTGGGAGCCCCTTCCTGCAGCCAGGTCGGCCTCCAAACATGCCTAGACTGGGCTCCCCCAGCCCCGGGGGTCCCAGCTCCCCTCTCAGGGTCAAGACCAGCCCCGCCTCCCCGGAGCAACCCCTCTGCAGCCTGCTCTGCCTCTGAAGTCTGCCTTTGTGGCCTGGGCGGCAGCTTTTGTTATCGTGGTGTTATCGCCCCACTCAGGTAACTAAGAGCCTTCTACTTGCCTGCACGTTAAGCACACTGCTTCCCATCCTCCAAACAGCCCAAAAGGAAGGGGTCATTACCTCCACTGCAGTCTGGAGGCTCAGCATTCCAGGGAACTGCCCCGGGGCACTCAGTAAATGGGGCTAAGCCGGGATTTGAACCCAGGTCTGTGTGCCTCCAAGGCCTGTTCATTTCCCCTGCTCCCTGAGGGCAGAGAGCCGGTCTTGTGGAAATGTTTTCACACTGAACATGTTTTTTTTTCATTATAATAGCTACCAGCTACCCTTTACTGAGTGCTTGTGCTGTGCCAGGTGCTGTGCCCACCTCTGCGATCCTATGACGTAAGGGCTGGATCCCCATTTTACAGATGAGAATGTCCAAAGTCTCAAACCTACCAGGAGCCTGGGCCACCTCCTCCAGAGCCTCCAGTCCGCACTGCCCTGCCTTTACTCTGAAAATACCACCATGCTCAGTGCTCTCAAGGTTTCCTTTTCATTTTAAAGCAGCGGAACCCTCTGCCCCAACCACATCTTCCTCAGAATCCCTGCCCAGAGGGGCGGGAGAGGCCGAGGGGGTGGAGAGGGAGTGGCGGGCCTGGGGCATGCAACTCAGGTTCACCCCCGGGCAGCCCCAGGGCTCCCCTGGAGAACGCAAGAAGGAACCCCGCTCCGACCTATATGTGTGACTCCTCGTTCTGCTTCCTCCACGCTCAAGCTGAGACACTGCAAGCTTCCTAACGGTCTGGCACATTCCTGGAGGCTGGGATGCTAACTGGTGATGCCCTCGCCCTGGTAACTAACCTTTTATCAGGACTCACCAGGAATGAGGCCTTCTGGTGAATCGATATTCCTCTTTATTCGTTGTGTTTAAGCCTGAGCTTATTGGGTATGCTCTTTATATCAGGTGCTGTGTAGAGAAATGCTTTCCAACACACGTTATCTTATTAGAGCCTCACAATAACCCTGTGGAGGATGATCTTTTTACCACCATTTTCCAGAGGGGGACACTGAGACTCAGAGAGGTGAAGGGAGTTGCCCGAGGACACACAGCTAGCTCCTGCTGGGCAGGCTGACTCTGGACCCTGTTCTCAGAACCACTGCCCTACACGCAATACACCTATTACCAATTTTCCTAGACTCTGAAAAAAATAAGCTTAACAGCAAACATCATTTCATCCTTGACAATTCTGCCACATTTAAGTATTTTTTTTCTTTAGGAGGTACCCGGGACCTCGTAGGTGGGAAGCAGGGATTCAACCACTGAGCTACATCAGCTCCCCCACTTAAGTATCTTTTACAGTTTCGGGGTGTCCTTATGAACCTCAGTCATCAGGAAAAAATTCTTTGGCTCTAGAGCTGCACTGCCCCCACAGTAGCCGCTAGCCACAAGTGGCTATTTAAATTTAAATGAAATAGAGTGTGAAACATTCAGCTGCGCAGTTGTGCTAGCCACGCTTCAAGCGCTCAGTGGTCACGTGTGGCTAGTGGCTACAACCTCGGGCAATGCGGACACAGAACATTTCCATCGTTGCAGAAAGGTCTTCTAGACGGAGCTTCTGTCAGCAACTGCGATGGGTTTATACCGATCGCAACTCCTATTTTGACTCAACCGCCGTGGTCCACCGTGTTTCCGTACCATTCACCGATTTCTGTGAAGAATGGGAAAAGGCCCAGTCCTGCCTATCCGAGCGTCCCATAAATCAGAGTGGGCTGTACTTACGAGCGCGCGTGCCAGGAGACCCCCGTCCCCGCAACATACCTAAGTGGCATCGTATGCGGATGTTGGTGGGTCCATAGTGCTCCGTGATCACAGTCCCGGGACTCAGCACTGAGATGCACGCGTTCCCAAAAACATTGTTCCCAATACAGGTCCGAAGGCTTCCGAGCAAGCGGTACGTCCGTGGGCACTTCCTGCAGTTCCTGGGAACGCAAACCCCCTGGTTGACCAAGTAAAAGGTGAACCACTCCCCGCTGGGGGTGCCGTTCATTTTCCATCCTTGCGGGAGGCTGCAGTTCGAGAACGCTTTGTACAGGGTCTCGAACTCACACAGGATGGTCTGAAAGTTGCGTTCCAGCAGTTCCACGTCATGCTTCTGGGCGTCCCGGGAGAAGTAGGGCGTGGTGGGCAGGTCGGGCAGGAAGAAGACCTCGGGCTTCTGGATGGAGGGGCGGCTGTTGAGGTACCGGCCCTGCTCGCGGATGCCCTTGTGGATGCGGCCCATGCCGGACCAGGAGTAGCGCTTGGCGTACTCCTGCAGGTTATGGTAGAGCTTCTGGTTGAGGCCCTCGTTATGGCTGCAGCGCACGCACTCGGGCGACTGGCAGTGCACGTAGCCGTTCTGCAGCCCGCTGGCGTCGGCGCCCTGCATGAGGGCGTTGACCGAGGCGTAGGGCCGGGGCTGCTCGCGGCCCACGTGGTAACAGTACCACACGAACAGGACCAGCAGGCAGGCCACGGTGACCACGGCGGTGGTGTCGCAGTCCCGCACCGACTGGATGCCGGTGGCGATGCAGTCCCGCAGGCCGTCCAGGGACCAGCTCCAGGCCACCAGCCACTCGAGTGACATCTTGGGGGAGGTGTTGGTGGGGGCGTGAAGCAAGGTCCAACAGTCAGTCCTCTGGGGTCCCAGGGGCACCCACACCATGCAGGTTAGCAGGGGGCGAGAGGGGTGGCTGGGGCGGGGGCAGGCATGGCCACTGCTGCGCCTCGGATCCTGCCAAGGGCGGCATTGACAGATGACGGGGTCTTCCGTGCCCACCACTCCGCTGCCGGCAAAAGTCCCTGTGGAGTGGGGCGGAAGGAGCTGGCTTTAGGTCACATTACCAAGTGGGGCTGGTCACGGCAAAATGGCTTTTTTTAAGAAGTCAAACCTGGGTGAAAAAAAATTTTTTTTCAGCATAAATTTTAGGCCTGCAAAAGTCCTCGACTGAAATGCAAAGTCCCAGGGCACTTGCTAAGGTCCCCGTTGGCAGGGACTCCACGTCTCAATCTCATGTGTTCTGTCCTCATTTTACCACCACTCCCCATTTCCCCAAGGGCTAAGAATGTTAGATCAGCATCAAGTATTGTTTGGTAATTACAGCAGTCCCATCTACTACTATCTTCCCTAGGAGGTGCTATTATTCCCATTTTACAGATGAGAAAACTGAGGCTCACAGAGGTCATATAATTCACTCAAGCTCACTCAGCCAGGGCAGGTACCTAAACCGCAGAATCTGAAGCCTGTGTCTATCCATTTTGCTTTACTGCTTCATAGTAGGTTTTTAACGAATGCTAGTTCTCCTTTAATAGTTGTGCCTTTTCTTAATGAGACATCTGGATTCAAAAGCATCTTTAAAATGGCAAAGGGAAACTATGTGTATGGGGGGGAGAATATGGGAAAACTAGGTGTTTTCTGCATGATTTTTCTGTAAACCTACAACTGCTCTAAAAATTAAATTTAAAGAAAAATGGCAAAGGGTCTTTAAAAAAAAATCACAAACTGCATGTTCTGCATTTTCTTTCCTCTTTGCACAGCACAGCATCATTCTCCCTCAGTCTCCCTTGCCCTTCTGACATGGGTCAGGCTTATTCCAAGATGGAAGAGGAAGTGGGCTCTCTGGGGCCACTTTGGTGTCTGACACAGGACATCTGTTGTGTACTGCTTGGAGATGACCTACTGGCCTCCTGCATGGGGTGATGAAAGTGAAGCGACGGGGCAGAATGGAAATTTAAGCCCCTCCAGGCCCCTGGCTCAGCTCCCCACCAGCGAGAGCTCTGTAGCCACGGTTTCCAAAATAGACAGTGTCTGGCACCCTATCCCAACAACCTATAAATATGAATAGAGCCCAAGTGTCAAGTTGCCTAAGTCTATAAAGCCCAGACCCTGTTCCCCAGTGCTCTCGGACACCTGTCCATCCACTTTTTTTCTCATCTCATGAGAAGAGCCAGCTCTATGTTCTAATACAAAGTCTCATCCATTCCCTCTTCTTGAGCAGGGCAATCATTCAGAAAATTTGTTTTGAATTCTGGAATATGGGAGAGCCACTTGAAAAAAGTAAAAGAGACAAATGAGTACCCTCCCCTCTCCCTGGGGACTAAACTCGGCCTGAAGATTCTGGCAGCAGGGAAGAGTTAAGAGCCCAAACTGGCGAGGGGCCCAATGGAGTGCTAGTCCCACCTCTGGACAAGACACTTCGGCTCTCTAAGGCTCGGTCTCCTCATCTACAAAGTGGAGTCAACGCTCCTCTCCCTGGATGAAGAAGAAATGACGATGGACGTAAAGTGCTCAGGGTCACGTCATAGGATGTCTCTCTCCATGGGTGCTGGCGATCACAGTGACATGTGGTAGCCCCTCTCGATCAGCCAGCAAACCAAAGCTGGAGTATGGGGCAAGGTCATCCCAAGACTCAGAATCCCCACAGCTAAAAAGACAAATTCTGGACTGGATGGTCTAGATGCAAGTGACTTTTTTTTTTTTTTTTTTAAGATTTATTTATTTTATTTATCACCCCCCCTTGCTGCTTGTGCTGCTGTGTCCATTCGCTGCGTGTCTTCTCTGTGTCTGCTTATCTCCCCCTTGCTGTGAGGTCTTGTGCTGCGCGATCCGGCCTGCCCTCACAAGGAGGTGCCGGGAAGCGAACCCGGGGCCTCTCATATGGTAAACGGGTGCTCTATCCATTGCGCCACACCCGCTTCCTGCCGTGAGGTTGCTGCATCAGCCCACCACACCGCTCAGGCCCGCATGCCCTCACAAGGAGGCCTCGGGATGCGAACCCGGGCCTCCCATATGGTAAACGGGGGCTCTATCCACTGAGCCACACCCGCTTCCCCTGCAAGTGACTTTTTAATAAGATCCCCAGACTTGCTAAGTACAACTGAAATGGAAAGCTTTGGTGTTGACTGCCTGCCTCCTTGCTTCTCTCGAGTTTAGGCTGGAGAAAGACTCACTTGGCTTTGATACTGGGTAAGTCAAAAACACACATGCTGACTATTCAGGGACATTTCTTATGACTCTAGGCAAAGCACGAGGGTGGGGAGGTTAGAAGCAAGCTAACGATCTTCTCCCAAGCTCTCAAGTTCTCAGATTCAAGAGGAGAGGAAAAAGCAGGGCCCTGCTGGATGGAAACAGACTCCTCTCTGTGGCTCCGTGGCCCCGTGGCCCTGGTTCCCTCCTCGCACCACACTCTGGCAGCTGTTTGCTCTTTAGGAAAAGGAAAGAAACTCTTTGGATGAAAGGTGTTTTGTTTGCAAGCCATCTCCAACCCAGAAGCTTAGGATTCCTGAAATTCAGTGTGAAACTACCACCTTTACTCAAAGGATTTCCCCCTTCACTGAGCTGAAGCTCTAATTGGAACCTCTAAACTCAGTCTCTCAGGAGAAAAAAAAAGGTTTTTCTTACATGTTCTAAGAGTGAGATGATGATAATTTAACAAGCAGCTGTTAAGTGTTAGGTCCCATCAAGCACCCGTTAATCACTAAAGTTTAATCAAAATGCAGACACAGAAAACAGGGCAGAGGACAGAATCTCTCTACTGGGCGTCCCTGCCACTCCAAAGCCAGCAGTGAGCCATGACCACCTGCCCCACCCCCCAAGGCTGAACTGCAAACAAAGGCAGTAAAAGGTTGTGATGCCCTGAACCCCAGCTGCAGCCCCTCCTCACAAGATCAGCAGCTCTAACTGAAGTTAGAGCTTTTCATCCCTGCCACTTACTTTTCTCCCAAAATAGGGTGGCAGGCCCCTAAGCTCTGAAGAGGATTTACAAGTTCAAAGGAGACCTGTGACAATAAAAGAAACCCTTATATCTGTAGGGTAACTGACAGTGTATTAACCCCGGGCTCCAACATTTGAGCCTCACAGCCACCCAGTGACAACCTTCTTCCCCCCAACCCCCCCACCCAGTGGGGTGGGCATGGATTCTCTGCCCCCACAGCTCCAAAGTCACCACAGTAACTTCCAGTTTCCTTCACACATCTGTTCATTTTCATCTGTTTCACTTCTGTTCGCAATAGGGGAGGGGACATTTCACTGCAGCTCTGCACTTGAATAACATGCAGCCCCAGATCTAAAGATCAGCCTGTTCCAGGGACCAGGATTCAAATTCATGGCCAATCCGTACACATGTCTATTCAAATATAACTTCTGACACAATGAACACCTGGAAGACAGTGTCACGGCTCTGTCCGGGGCTAACCCAGCCCAGGTTACCAGTCCACGAGGCTGGCCAGTGCTCAAGAGCATATGGTCAACCTCAGGATGAGGCCAGGCCACCCTAGAAGCCCCCACCGCCACCCCAACAAGGCGCAGGACAGCACTGGGCAAGAAGGTGGATGATATGCCCCCCACCCAGGAGCGAGAGAGCTGCCCTGGGGCCATGCCTTCCCCGTGGGGACCTGGAGACCCTCCCTTCTCACTCTTTTTGCCAGTTTTTCAGCACCCGCCCACCCTGGAGGGTGGGAAAGGGGGGAGGGCTAACACAGATGGTGACCACCAGGAGGTCGTGGGAGGAGGGGGCTGGGACGCTGGAGAGGTAAGGGAAAGTGGGCAATAAGCTAGAGATTGGGGAAGGCGGTTTATGGCGCGTGATAACTCACGGGACAGGAGAGGAGGGCCACTACGGGAAATGTGGGCAGTGGGTGATGCTGGGGGAGGGGGAGAGGAAAGGGGCCAAGGAGGAGAGTCACGCAGGAGGAGGGTGATGGGGAGGCGTTGCCTCGTGGGCCGGGGAGGGGACCTCGATCGGGCCAGGGGGGAGGTGGAGGCTGGGGTTGAAGGAGGGGGATGCCCGCCCGGGCCGCGAACGCAGCCGAGGCGGCGGCGCTCAGCACGTAGCGAGGGGCCCCTCGGCCAGGATGCGGGGCGCAGGCGTCCCGGAGCATCCTCGGCGCCGCCGCCGGGTGGGGAGCCCCGCGGGCCTGCAACCGCTCGGCGCCGGGCTCCTCTTGGTCTCCCGGGGTCGGCCCAGCCCCGCCGCCCCCACACCCCCGCAGCCCCCGGGGGACGCCGCTTACCTGCGCCCGGGCGCGCGGGGCGGCGGGGGCGGCGGCCCGGGCGGAGACGCCGCCGCCGCCCGAGGGCGCGGACGCGCGGAGGCCCCCTGCCCGCGCCGCGGAGCCACCACCCGGCCCACGCCGCGGGAGCCCGAGCCCGAGGCGAGCCGGTGTCCCAGCCGGTGCCGACGCCGCGCTGCGCTCCGCGGGGCTGCGAGGACCACAACTCCCACAATGCCGCGCGCGGCCGGGCCCGCCGCGGGGAGGGGGGCGCGGACCCGGGACCCCCGCGGGTACCTGAGGGAGGCGGGCGGGAGGCGACCTGAGGCGGGGTGTCCCCCGGTGGCTGGCGCGGGAGGGCCGGTGCCCCCGTGCACCACGACGCGCCACCGCCCGGTGCGAGGGTGCGCGCAGGCGGCGTTCAGGAGCTCCCCAAGCCCGGCGCTGGGTAATTCATGCGCCCAGTCGTTTCTCCCTGCGTCTCTCGCGGTCCTCCCTCCCTCTGCCTCTCTTTTCCTCTGCCCCTGGCTCTCTCCGTCTCTCTCTTCCCCTCCTACGTGTCCTCTTTCACTTTCCCTCTCTCTTTCTTCCCTCACTTCCTCCTTCCCCGGCCCGCTTCCTTCCTTTATTTATTGATTCATCATATACTTAAGAAGGCTTCCCGGGCACTTGGAATGAAAGCGCAAATCAAACAGGATCCTTAGTCTCCTGGAAAAAACAAACTCATTCATTCCACACAAATGATTCTTGGGCCACCTTCCTGGGCCTGGGCCTGTGCTCTGTGCTGAGCGGGCCGCGGGGAACAGTTCTGGGGTGGCCCTGTCCTCAGGCAGCCACAGTCCAGCCAGGGGTAGACACCTAATGTCCAAGTAACCACGGGTATAAATCTGCAGTTGCCGGCTGGGTAGAGCGCGGCAGAGAAGGTACAGAAGGTGAGAGTGTGTAACAGGAATCTAACCAGGTGGGGCTGGAGGCCTCAGGGAGTAAGTTTTGAGCTAAGGCCTGTGGGAAACAAACTAATGGTGGCCATGGGCTGTATTAGGGGATCCTGGAGAAATATGCATGGGTAGGTCCTGGGAGCATGGAGTGGGATGATCTGCCCAGAAGCCACTTGTCCCTGTCCCAGAATCTCCCTCTACTGTGGCCCAGAATCCACCTCTCATCCCTGTTCCTGAATCCACTTCTCATCCTATTATAGAATCTACCTCTCATCCATGTTCCAGAATCCACCTCACCCCTGACTCCAGAATCAACCTCCCCCATGCCTGGAATCCACCCCCTCTCTCATCCTCACTCCTCTTTTCTCAACAACAAAGAAGGAAAAACGTTTTTTCCTCTTTTCTACTAAAACAAACCAAAACACATCCATTGGGAAGCCATAAGAGCACCCAGATTTGCTCAAAGAGTGGGTAATGAACACAGGTCTTGAAATGGAAACGTTAAATCCGATGTCGCTCTTCACTGTCTGCCTGAGTGGTTGAGCCTGAGAAGAGTGGAGAGAGGACGGGAAGGCGCTTGGCCACCCATATACAGAAAGTGTCTCAAATTTGATCTTCGCCACGGCGCTTACCCATTCAGTCACAGCATCGGAAAAGAAGGTCGCTCTTGATAACGGTTATAAATGTGTGTTCCATTTCTGGACCACACCATCTGTAGCACATTATCAATTAGTGTTGTCTATAAATCCTGCAATTATCTTTGACCAGTGCAATTACGTTGCCCTGTATTTGTGAGTTTGTTAAGCTTATTTATTTGTTCGATGGCAATATTAGTACAAGTTTGCTAATCCTGTTAGCTGTTTCTTCATCTTTTTAATTTGCTGGGAACCTCAAAAGATGGAAGTAGCCTGGGCTTCTCTCTACCTGCGGGAGACTCCTGGAAGGGTGAGTAGTCCCAGAAAAGGGTATCTGGGACTTCCAGAGGGGCCGCTCGGGTGACGGTTCCAGAAAAATTGTCACTGCACTAACGGGAGAGCTGAGCTGAGGCCCACGTGCCTCTAAATTGCCTGCCGCCAGCTTGGCTGCCACAGGCGTCCTCCTCCTCTCGCTGTCTGCTCTAGGGCCGTCATTCCTGACCCGCTCTCGAGCTACACAACCTCTCATTACACCATCTCCTACACTCGTGGGGTCCACCCAACTCCCTCCTTCTACAGCAGGGGCCCTGGAGAGAAAACAAGCCTTGCTCAGTAGAGGTCACAGCAAGGCAGTGGGGGAAGGTATAGGCTCCAGAGAAAAGACTGAATAGGCACATTCAAGAAGGAAACTGGTATGGTCAATTTTGGAGGGCAATTTGGTAGTTTTTGTGAAAACTACCACCTCCATAACAAATGTGTAAATGCAAAGAACCAACAATTTCCTTACTTGTGTTTTCATAATATATAATACTATGCTGCTATTAAAAAGGAGCTAGACGAATTTGTAACAACATGGATAGATCTCCTAAACAAAAAGAGAAAAAAAGCAGAATTGTACATGCAGTATGATTTCATCTACATAACACAGACACACACCCATGCATGTGCTCACCCCAAAGTGTTGCTCTGTAGTTTCTGTGAATATAGATATATTTATATAGAAGCAGGGAAGAAAACACTAAGATAATACCTAGGATGTTCTCCCTTCTAAAACTTAAAATATTACATTATTTGTAAATGTAGTGCTATACCTTAAAGAAAGCACATCAAATTCATAGCAGTGGTAACTTCAGGGGAGGCCAAGAAGGAACAAGAATTGGGCATGGTGGACAAAGGAGACTCTAAGACTCTAGCACTTTCTGCCATTTTTTTTTTTTTTTTTTTTTTTTTTTTTAGGTACCAGGGCCGGGGATTGAACCCGGGACCTCGTATGGGAAGCCGACACTCAACCACTGAGCCACATTGGCTTCCCTGAGTTGGTTTTTTAGTTTGTTTGCTGTTGTTTGTTGTTTTTTTTTTAGTTTTTAGGAGGCACTGGGAACCAGAACCTGGGACCTCGCATGTGGGAAACAGGTGCTCAACTGCTTGATCCACATCCGCTCCTGCAATGTTTTAATTTAATTTGATTTAATATTTTCAAAAGTATTTAAATGCTCCTGGAACAAAATGCAAAAAGGGCAAATGGGTACTAGGACTACCTCTCTCTTATTTCTCAGCCACTCCTCGAGGCAACAACCAATTTAACCAATTCCTAATGCAGCTTTCCAGGAATATACTATGTGTTTGCAAACATACCAAAGTATTTTCCCTTTTAAAAAGGCAGCTTTGGTATGTTATCTGTTATCTGATAAGGATTTTTATTAATGAAAATTTTTTTAAAAATTACATTGTAAAATTATTTTTTTAAGAATGAAGAATTGCTCAACACCAGAAAATCTTTCGATAGAGCTAATCACGTTAACAAATTAAAGGAAAAGAACTACACAAGCATCTCAACAGATGCAGGAAAAACTTTTGGCAAAAATCAAACATCCATTCATGATTACAACTCCTAGCAAAGTAGGAATCTAAGGGAAAAAAATTCTTTTTAACTTGAAAGGTGTCTATCAAAAACTGCCACAGTATGGGTTAATATCCCTCATGAACACAGACACAAGAATCCTTAACAGAAAATGAGCAGATCAAATCCGGCAACATTAGACAGGATAACCCACCAGATGTACCAAGTGGGGATTATCCTAGGAATGTGAGCATGGTTCAACATTTAAAAATTGAGTACTGTAGTTTATTGACAAAATTAGTTTTTTAAAAGCCCTATGATCATCCTAAATATGCAGAAAAGGCATTTGAGGGAAGCGGCTGTGGCTCAGTGGATGGAGCCCCCATTTACCATATGGGAGGCCCGGGTTCTCGTCCGGAGGCCTCCTTGTGAGGGCACGCCGGCCTGAGCGGTGCGGTGGGCTGATGCAGCAACCTCACGGCAGGAAGCGGGTGTGGCGCAATGGATAGAGCACCCGCTCACCATATGAGAGGCCCCGGGTTCCCTTCCCGGCACCTCCTTGTGAGGGCAGGCCGGCTC
>JAQZBX010055137.1:0-18492 GCA_029593785.1 Cabassous unicinctus | reverse complement strand
CTATTTTTGGAATTCATAACTATATCAATCTGCCAAACTGCTACACTCCACCCTCTGAATTCCAAAAATACATTACAATATTCAAAACACCTTAAATCAGTAACAATGCAAGTACAAAATCATATCATAATCAGTTTAAAGAAATACAGTTTGACTTCAGGCAAAATCCCATCTGCTGCAGACCTCTGAAACTTACAAAACCATTTAACTGCATCCAATACACAAAAGGAAAGACAAAGTTTAAGCATTTTTATTATCAAAATGAGAAATTGGGAGGGAAACATGAGTCAGGTCCTCTAGAATTCAGTAAACCTTAAGGACATACTTCAATAGATGACAAAATCTGAGACTCATTATTAAGATGATGTTTTCTTCTCCTTGTAGCCTCATGGGGACCCACCCTTCCCACAGACTTGCCCAAAGGCCATTTTCTTGGTTCCACCCTCATGAAGCATCTGGGTGTCAATGAAGATCCAAACCTCACCATCCAAGGGTGATTGCCACAACTTATCCAATCTTTGGGTTACAGACTTAGTCTCCCTAGAACAGTGAGGTGAAGACAACATTCCCCCTAACCTTTGGCATACAGGCTCAACCCACTCAGAGCAATGAGTTGACCACCTGGACTTCCCTAATCCATGGGGGACAGGTCCACCCCTCTCAGACCTAGGTGGTGATGATCTTAACCTCCATAATCCTTGAGGAATGTGCTCCACCCTCCCTGCATCCTGGGGCAGCAAAACTCTTCTTTAACATTGGGTGGGAACATCCACCCTATTCAACTGCTGGGGCAAACTTACCATCTCTGTAGACATGGGTGGGGCTCCTCTCTTGGCCCAAGGTGATTGTCTTAACTCCAGATCTCAGATTCCATGGTTTTCTTCTTAAAGCTGTTTCTCCTTCAATCAGCCCTTTCCATGTTCCTTTTAATCCATGCTGACAAGCTGACAGTGGTTTTGTTCATAGAGTGCTCTCAAAAACATTGTTGGTTTAGCATGCAAGAAGCAGCAGCCCAAGCCATCAGACAGTAAGACTTTCCACAAGTTTTTCTGAGATAACGGTATCTTCAATCCTGATTTACATGTTCCACATTTAACAGTCTTCAAATGGGACACTTTCATCTGGGAACTTGATTTCCAGAAACTTGGAAGTTCTGGAATCAGTTTTTGTTTACTTTGTGCCCAGTAATTCAGTCCTTAGCTTATCCCACTCATCTAGCATTTTGCTATAATCTGCAAGGAGAAGCCAAACTGCATTCTGTGAGTTTACTTTGGAAAGTTCTTCAGCTAAATGCTCAGGTTCACCACTTCCAAATTCTGTCTTTCATAAAACACCAGGAGTTAATCTTGCAAAGTTCTCCACAACTTTAAAACACAGATCACCTTTCCTCCAGTTTCCAATAATAGTTTCATCATTTACTTCTAAGGCATCATAAAAAGTCTCTTTAGCATCCATATTTTTTTTATTGTGGGTAAAAATCAAATTTTTCACAATACATACAAATATTTGTAAAATGATATATAAATACATATGCATATATGTGCATTTGTTTACATAAATGTTATTATATATATATATGTATTTTTAAAGGTCCTAAGATTACCTAAATATTACTCAGAAATTACAGGGATTCCCATGTTCCCCACCTCCCACACCTCCAACAACATTCCACACCACCATCCTTCATATTGCTAACAACAGTCTCTTCAAAGCAATCCAGGTTTTTTCTATCAAGCATTTCACAATTCTTCCAAAAAATACCCCTTACCCATTTATAAAACCATTCCAACATTTTGGTAATTGCAAAAGCACTTCCCCACTCCTTGGTACCAAATTCTGTAGTAATCAGCCAAAAGGGGTGCTGATGCAAAATACCAGAAATTGGTTGATTTTTATAAAAGGTATTTACTTGGGGTAGAAGTCCACAGTTACCAGGCCATAAAGTGTAAGTTTCTTCCCTCACCAAAGTCCATTGTGACATTTTGGAGCAAGACAGCTGCTGACATTTGCTAAGGTTCAGGCTTCTTGGATTCCTCTCTTCCTGGGGATCCATTTATCTCTGGGCTCAGCTCCTCTGTTTCCTCCACAAGGCCACCTGTAGACTATGCAGCTTAATAGGCTTTGCCTCTCTCCACAGGGCCAGCTGTGAACTGTCAGATGAATGACTCATTTCTTTTCCAAGGGCCTTCTCTCCTTCCTCATCAGAACTCCAACATCAAAACTACTACAACTCTATCCTTTGCCATGTCTTTTATCTTTGATTCTCTACCCACCAAGGGGCAGGACTCCATGCCCTACTGACATGGCCCAGTAAACACCCTAATCATAATTTAATTGTGCCCAGATTAACAGACCACTTTACAGGCATAATCCAATATCTATTTTTGGAATTCATAACTATATTAAACTCCCAAACTGCTAAACAAGCCAGGCAGAAAGGACAAATATTTTATGATTTTGCTACTATGAACTAATTATAATGTACAAACTACTGGAATTAATAGCTAGAATAAAAGTCACCAGAGATGAGTATGTGTTTAGAAAATGGAAAGCTGAGGTTTGATCAGTGCAGACTTAGTAGAAAGTTGTATATGTTTGGAAGTGAATAGAAATGGTGAAGGCACATTATAGGATTTGTAATTAGTAGTGCTAAAATATGAATATAATAATGGTTTTTTTTTGGAGTACTGAAAATGCTCTAATATTGATTTAAATAATGAATGCACAACTCTGTGATTATACAAAATGTCATTGTAAAATTTAGATAAATTGTATGGCTTATAAACAAAATAATTAGTGTTGATTTGGGGGAAATACAAAATGTAAGATATGGACTATAGTTATTAGTAATATTTTGATGATGCTCTTTCATAATTTGTTACAAATGTTTCACAATAATGCAAGGTATTGGTGGTGGGGTAATATATGGGAACCCTGAATGAGTTTACCCATATTTGTTTTGCAATTTCACAACTTTTACTATAAAAAATTCAATTATAAAAGAATATCACAAGATATGGTGTATGATATTACCTTGAAATTTTCTAATAAATTTTTCATTATAAATTCCAAATTGTGATATAAAATTTTCACTTGAGCATTCATAAGTTAAACACCCTTTTCCACCAATTTCAAGTAAATTTAGACTCATAACAAGGCATGCAATATCTGATTTGCCACATTTACATCATAACTATGGTTACATTATTCCTCCAGGTTGACCTCCTATCTCATCTATGAAATCATTTCACAACCTGTTACGAGTTTTGAAAGAGCCAATGAGCTTATGTGTAAAATGCTTCTTATATGAACATAAGTCAGAGGTCTATTATTCATTAAAATGACAGAGAACCTTGCAGAAAGTCCAACATTCCACAGAGCCAAACAGGTATCATGCAGTACTTAGGATCAGTATGCACTGCCTCACTTAACCCTATATAACTCAGGTGTTCATCAAAAGGTACAGACAGTTCAGCAGGACTAACCACAGACCCCTGAGACTGATGTACTCTAGGATAGTCCTACCCTGACCATTCCAGGTGTATGAGACCTTCCAATCTCAAGTTGGGACATCCAAATACCCGTGTTCATTGTATCTCTTGGATCTTCACCTCTTGATCCATTCTGGTCTCTCCAATTTTACTTCACAGGGCCATGAATTTTATTCTATAACCTATAATCCTTTTCCTGAATGCACTCCAAAATTAAAGAAGCAATACTTCTTAAATAACTCCCATTTATAATATTTGAATAAAGCTTATCTACAAAATTGGAAATTGGGCAATTGGGGCCAAGTGGGTAAGGAGAATTTAAATTATCTTTTTAAAAATGTTTTCAAAATGTGCAAATATACACCAATAATTTAAGAAATTAGAAATTGGGGGAAATAAATGATTTCTTTATTCCATTAGCTAACCCTCATTTTTGCTCCTCTCAAGAATGCACAGCCCTGCATGCTAGCATCTGTAATACTGCATTGATTGAATTCATCTGCTGAAATGCCAGGCTCCCTACTGACTGTAAACTTCTGTGCTTACTCATCTGTATCACCAATGTTCACTTCATGCCAAAACCAATTGCAGGCATTAACATGATTAATGAGTGCTTATTTCCCCATTGAGGAAATGGGCTGGATGAGGAAAAACCTCTTATTCCTCCAGTAAATATAGAGACTTAATGGAGTCTGGAACAAATCTGTGTAATGGTGGAAAGATTACTTATTGATCAACCCCTAACATATCCATCACCATTCAAGAGGCCTGGATAAACTGAAATGCAGCTCAGATCCTTGGATATCTCCTAAATGAGCTTAGAATATCCATTCCAATAGGACAAACCTGCACATCTTCTGATAACACATGGGCAATTCCAGTAGAAAGAAGAATTCTCTACTCATCTGTGGTTGTATTGTCAATAGTGCAACTTACAACTCTCTCCCTCTGGGTTTTCATGCACAATCAGATAAACAGTAGGTGTACAAAGTTGAGAATGGAGAAAGAAGCTATGAAACTGTAGTCTTGTCCTCAATTTCCATACCCACCTGTCATGAATCCCAACCTTTCACCTGGAAGCATCCCAAGGCCAATCAACAAGCACATTACATTTGCTGCATGAGGAATAGGGTGAGGATCCTCCCCTCCCAGGGTCAAGAATAAAGAAACACTTAGTTATTCTGAATGAATAAGAAGATATGAATACCTTCACTGTACAGATAAGAACATTACAGTCATTGAGTTTTAAACATTAGTGAGCCCATGGTTTTCAGATATTTTCAATTCCCTCCTTGATTCTAAAATATTGGATCTCCACCTCCAGAGAAACCACTCAAATTTCTCAGATATGAATATTTCTGGCTTAAGAAATATTCATCCCAGCCCACTGGATTCACACACCCTTCCTGCTTTACCCTATACCTGTCCTTTGGAGGTACACTTGCCCTAAATCCTCATGGATCTTCCATGTGGCATGTCAAACTATAATTTTCTTAGCTCTATGTTCTAGATTTTGTCCCACTGGACTTGGCTATCACCCTGAATAGTAAACAAAAATGTAATTCTTTATGGGGTTGATCAATTCTAGGGCTTTCTTTCATTTTAAGAGATCAATGGCTCCCATCAGGCAAATCTAGTCCTGAAAGTCCTCTGTGTCAGAAAATATTAGAAGTACATGGATTTTAATGCCTCACAATCCCCAGAGATTAGGAGGTCCAAATAATGTAGAATGAAGAATATGGGAGAAAAATTTATTTTCACAATATAATATTTTAGTAAAATGGCAGCTGAAATCTTATCCTATATCAATCATCAGCTGTAACACCTGCATTTCATAATTTATAAAAATAAAGGGTCTTGAATACTGTAACTTCTCCCCTACCACACTGTTAATAAGTACATGCATTTCATGGACAAATGACATTTTCAGAAGCAGAAATCAGATTAACTTACTCTTTTTTACCTGAACCCAGAAAAACAATGATTGTTTTAGATGTTTTTGGATATTTACATATTTGGTTATTTAATCCTAATCAGTAACCTGCTGATTAAGGCTATTTACCTATTTAAAAAATTAAATAAACAAAGGTTCAGAAATATTTACTAATGTTAAAAATTACATGGCTAGAAAAACACAGAGTTTTTCTGGACGTTTCTCCAGTTCAGATTTCTTAAGGCTTACACCTAGATTTTACCTACAATACCACTTATTATTTCAATAATCAGAGTGTCCCCACCCCATTGTCAAAATCTCCTCTTTGTATACTTTGTTTACACAATTACACTCCCTTTGCAGTTTCTCCTACCATGCAGAAAGCTTCATAGAATTGAATTCACTATCCAAACATCAGCTTCTAACTCAACTGATGTTTATTGTCCAGTATGATCCACATAAATTCACTTCAATAGAATCATACTGAGAACATTTCTCATGTCCTTATGAGTATTTACCACATCTGTCTCCAATAGGAGTGGCTCCAATTACCTGCCTTGTAATTGGCCACATGGACACAGAATCTGACTAAGATGTTTATCCAGATCTAAACAGAGTTCCTTTCTTTCAGGTGATGCATGTAATTTATCATTATACATATATTTGTTTCTTTGTATGTCCTTCCTACTGGCATATCTGCATAAAACTATTCCCTGAATGATTTTAGATGAGTTTATCTTTGAAAAGAACTAATGAATTATGAATCTAGAGAAAGTGTGTGTCCACATTAATCTAACCTAACCTCACCTCAGACAGCCTGGGACTAAGTGCCTGCAGTCAAATCCAACAGTTACATTCTGGTTAACAAAATCATTTAAAAATAAATAAGGGCTGCTTCCAGTAGTTAAAATTTTCTTCCATATTCACAACACAAACAGACCAAAAATGCAAGGAAAGCAAGACTTATTTATCAGGCTTTCACCACATTCCAGTGCTCAAAGCATCTTTCTTGCTCAAGAAAAAGGATTGTTTTCATGAAGGACTCTCTTTTTATGCAGCTGATAATGTCATTAGTCCTGTAATCTAGAAAACATGCCCTGATTAATTCAGATGACAATGAAGATACATCTAATAAGAGAATGGCTTCTTTAACACAATCTTAACACTAAAATTAGAGAAATCATGTAGATGAAATTAAGTAAATTAATATACATTTTGGGAAAGTTAAATGCTTTATCTTGAACATGCATAGAGTTAAACCAAAGGTACAAGATGGTAGATATGCTTTTAATTTAAATTGAGTTCCAAGCTCTTTTTCATTAAAATGTATAAATGGCAATTTCTGGATAGCTGCAAAGATTTGTCTCTATGGAAAAGTACATGTGATTAGATAGGGGATCCTTAGATTCACTCAGCATGATTGTGATGCTCCAAATTATCTAGAACTACTTAACAGCACTGGAGGAGTGGCCTTGCTGGTCAGGCCCTCAGTGCACACAGAAGCTGAAAAATGAGCACAGAAGCTGACAAGGAGCTCAACCTCCCCTAGAGAGCCTCCAGTCAATGTTCAGGTTGATTTGATGCAAATTTTTATTGTGGAGCCCATGTGACAGGGTGATCCAGTAGCCATCATACAAAAATGGACAGGCAGAAAGGGCTTCCTGTTCTCAGGTCCCCTCATGGATATCTGTGTGCACTCAATAAGTAGATGGGAGTGGATGTTTGCATATGCTTGAAGGAAAATCCATGCCTTTGCTGACACTTTCCTCCTGAACCAGTGGAGGAGTGTTCTGTAAGAACGGACATTAAAAAAGGCCACTGAACCACTGAGCCTCATGTAGAAGCCAGGCAGAAGGGGCCACAATGCCCACAGCATAAGACCTGAGACCTAGAGTTGTTGGAAAGCAGCTTTTCCTGAGGACAGCAGCCCCAGGAGACCTCAGGCCACTTCCCTCCCTCCCTTCCCCTGGCCCCCAACAGTCACTGCTGGGATACCTGCTTTCTGCCAGAAATGATCATAACCCCTTCCCATGGGGAATGAAGTTGAGTGGGGCCCTGCAGTTCCACCCAGAAGAGCCTGAGCAGGGGGAAACTCAGGGCTGGTGTGTTACTACCTTGGCTAGCTGAGCTTTCTGGTTGTTCCAGGAGTCTCAGTGTAAAGTTAGAAATTCCTGTTAGATACAGAGTGAGATTGACTCTCCCCCAAATGTGGACCTTTGCTGGGTGACACTCACTGCACCTTCAGCCAGTGGAAGCCCAAAGTTGCTGCAAAAATCCATCCTCTGCCATATCAGATTACAATAGATTTAATACATATATCTGTTGCCTTTCAGGAACAGGGTCCATGAAAATGGGGCTATGGATGAGAAAGAAAGAAACAAAAAGAAGAAAAAAACTGGGATCAGGGGACAGCCCAGCCACACCATAGAGCATGGCTTTTATTTGGTTTTTGATCAATCAAAATACATATGCATAACTAAAATCAGCAAGTCTTGAAGGGCTTACATTCCTGCATGTAGCAGACATTGTAAATCTTATCTAACATACAAGATACTCAATAGAAGCTCAGGATGTTTCCCCACCCAGCTACTATTAGATCCTATCTCAGTATCTTGAGACTAGGCTCTTATCTCCTACATTCCAGGGTGTCTCCTTCATTCCAAAGTGATCTGCTTTCTGTCAGTAGTCATGGCCTGTAATTGAAACTCCATTTGCCCCTTTTTAATTAATTAAATTTTTTCAGTGATGACTTTAGGAACCATTACATAGCTGATACAAGGTGACCTCCTGTCACACTTGTCTTCTTCTATAGGCTCTTGTGACTGTGCCTGTCTTAGGTTGTCCTCCTCTGAGAATCTTACCTGTCATTGGCCACAAGTCAAGCCTTTGAGCTCTTACATGGAAGGCAATTTCATTAATATTTATACTTCTTCACATTCCTTAAGTGAATATTTTTGTGCAGAAAATTAGTATTAAGATCAAGGTGTTATTTGTATACTACTTTCTACTAAATAATGCAAAATTAGTTTTTCATGGTCAAGTTTCTTAACATAAATGCATTTATCTGATCTGATTCTTCATTTTTTCTATGAATATATGTCATAACTCTACCCTTGACAATACAAATTAAAATGCAAATAACAATAATTCCTAATCCAATCCAAAATGATATTTGAACTGTTTTTTGTTTCCACCAGTGAAACGGATTGATAGTATTTAAGTTTTCAGACAATTCATCCCAAAATTCTGCACTAGGGGTTTCTTTCAATTTATTTTGGGACATGCTCAATGCCTTCTTTTGCAATTCTAAAATATCTAAAGAAATATTATGCTTATATCCAATCAAATGATTTTTCACTTCTTCCCATGTTCACTATTATAAGCCAAAGGAGTAATACAAAAGAACTTTCATTCCAATCACATTTGAAGCTCTTAACAAATTTAAATTAGAAATTTGATTACCCAAATGTATAATAGTTGTTTCAAGATCATTCATATGATTCTTCAGTTCCATATCAATGTGAGACTGGCTATGCCACATCTCACTTGCATTTTTATGTCAGTCCTTAACATATTGTTGAGTCTGGACTCCTTTATGCAGTGCTGTGCCAGTGATGGCTGCAGCAGTTATGATGCCAATCAGTCCCCAAATTCCTGTTATTAAAAGCCCAACCAGTCTTTTAGTTGTTTTTAAATATTGGTTGAGGAAATGCCACAGCAAATGGGATTCTGGAAACTGTTGCCAATGTCTGGTCATCCCAACCAGTAACCATAGTTCTTTTCTTCTTCTTGCTATAAAAAGAGTTTGATTTTCCTGCAAATATTAATTAAAACATGTAAATAAAGAGCAATTAAAGCAACTAATGTTCCTTTCACCAAAAGTTACTTTTCCAATGATAAAAACTATAGGATCTCATACACATACTGTAAGAAATTGAGTTGATTTTCTTTTTAAAATAGTTATATTAGTTTTACTGCCTTGCCATTGAAAAATTAGACCAGTTCCCAAAAATAATTTCCACAAACAACTTTGAGTTTTGTTAAGTTTAGTGTCCCATGGTTGTGGGATATATCTTCCTTGATTTTTCCAAATTATTGAGCTGTTAGTAAATGTTGTATTACCAAAATTCCAGAAATAAGGATTACTGTCATTAGTAATTATGGTTGAATTATTAATGAACCAAGATATGGTTGTGTTTTTAATAGGTTTTGGTATCCCTATACGGGTCCAAACCTTTACAATCCCATAGGAATCATTAAACAACGCAACCACTCTAAGCCCATGACATCTATGCCATTTGTCATTAAGTAGTCTGTTGTGAGAGGGACATGTAAGATTTACCATATTTTCTGATTTATATGGTAAAGAAGGGAAAATGAGAACACAAATTCGAGTTTGATTTTTCCTTGTTAAAACTACACTGCAATTTTTAGGTTGCATGCATACAGAATCATATCCAATACAAAGAGGGCGGTCTATAAAAGGTAAAATTAAATTTTCTATACATTTCCCTTCTGGTTTTAAGGGTAGTCATATATTTATAGGTCCTGGAAAATGGTGAGATTGATTAAGATAAATTGGGTAAGACTCATCATCCCAAGTTAACAGCTCTAGAAGAGGTGGGTTGGTTATGTATGCCCAATAAGTGTAATTATGATGTGGTATCTTACCTTGACCTAATACTTTACCTATAATTAATCCAATGTGAAACCACCATGTACATAGTTTAAGTCTCAGCAGCATCTTCGATTCTAGGCTTGATTCTTCTGGAAGGGTTACACTGCTATTCTCCTGTTTCTGTAATGATAAGAGCAAACCCTCGGCCCAAAAATTCTACCTCTCCTTTTTCCCATTTATTAGTTGCTTCATTTTTCATTTTCATTCTTTTTATTAACATCCAATTGTCTTTCTGCTGCTGTGGTATTAGAAATTTGTTGTCTATTAAGAAAATTTAAGATAAGCAATGCTTTAGATAGTTTGTCTTTAACAGATTCTCTTCCATCTCCCCCGTTTTGTTTTTGCAACATTAATTTTAATGTGATTGCTTTTTTCTACTATCACTTGTCCTTGGGGGTTATATGGAATTCCTATAATATGTTTAATATTCCAGTCACTGCAAAATTTTTTGAAAGATTGACTAAGATAGGCAGGCCCATTATCAGTTTTTAGCTGTGCTGGCAGGCCCATTACTGTAAAGCAATGTAATAAATGAGAATGTACATGTGGGGCTATTTCACCAGCTTGAGCAGTTGCCCAAATAAAATTAGAAAATGTGTCCACTGTCACATGCACACACTGAAGGCAGCCAAAGAGGGCACATGTGTAAAATCCATTTGCCAAATTTCATTAGGATGTTCTCCATGGGGATTTGTTCCTGGAGAGAAAGTGGAGGCATTTATGGGCCCACAAGTAGGACATTGTCTAACAATCCTCTTAATTTCTTTTACTGTTAAGTGGGGATATTTCTGACATAAGCCAGAATCATTAGTATGTGTAATTTTATGATAATCATCAGCAGATTCTGTATGAGCAATAAGTTTATCTACCAAATCATTTTGTGAAGCCATAGGGCCGAGAAGTTGAGAATGGGAATGAATATGAGTAATGTAAATTGGATTAGATCATTCATGAACAGTTTTTTGTAATTGTAGGAAAAGAACTTCTAATTCAGAAGCTGGAGTTATCTGAGCTGTTTCTATATGACAAACAATGTGACAAACATAAGCAGAATCAGACACAATATTGAAGGTTCAGAAACATCAGTTAGCAATTGAATAACAGCCACTAGTTCTAGCTTTTGGGCAGATAAATAAGGTGCTTTCCAAGATTTTGTAGTTGGGCCTAAATAGCCTGCATTTCCTTTACTGCTGCCATCAGTGTAGCAAGTTAGTGCAGCAGAGAGTGGTTGTTGTTTGACAACCTTAGGAAGAATCCATGAAGTACATTTTTAAAACTGTAAAAATTTTGAATATGGGAAGTGATTGTCAATTTTTCCAATAAAATCTGCTAAGGCCACTTGCCAAGAGCTACTGAACTGCCAGAGCTGAGAAAGCTCCTGCTTTGTAAGGTCTAGTATGATTTTATCAGGATCTCTAGCCATAAGTTAACTCATGTGAATACAGCCTTTTGATATTATCACTGAAATTTTTTCAGGATAAGTATGAAGTTTTTTTTATATCTTTTTTGGTAGCAATATCCATTCTATTATGGCCTCCCCTTGCCAAAGTATCCCAGTAAGGGAATGGCAAGATGGAAATATTAAAAGAGAAATTGGAAAATTTATATTTATCCTTGTTAGCTGGCTATTTTGTACTCTTTTTTCCAGCCATTTTAACTCCTCTTTTGCTTCTGGGTTTAAGATGCTAGGACTATTTAAGTAAGGGTCTCCTGTTAGAGTATTGAAAAGATTAGTTAAAGCATAAGATGGAATTCCTAAAGTAGGCCATACCCAATTAATATCACCCAGTAATTTCTGAAAATCATTTAAAGTATGTAAATTATCAGTTCAAAACTGGACCTTTTGTGGAGTTATAATATTTTTATTAATAGTATGACCTAAATACTGAAAAGGAACTTGTTTTTGAATTTTTTTTCCTGCTATTTGCAACCCATGTTGAGGAAGAATTCATTTAGCCAGCTGAAATAGTTGTTTCAGCTCAGAAGATTGCTCAGTGGCAAAAAGAATATCATCCATATAATGAATAATCATAGCCTTAGGAAATTGCTTTCATAAAATTTGTCATGGAATGTGAACAAAGGATTGACATAATGTAGGACTGTTCAGCATTCCCTGAGGTAAAACTTTCCACTGATATCTTTCAGTAGGAGCTGAATGATTAATAGAAGGAATAGTAAATACAAATTTTTCTCTATCATTTGGATTAAGAGGAATAGTAAAGAAACAATCTTTTAAATCAATAATAATAATATACCAATTTTGTGGGATCATAGTTGGGGATGGCAAACAAGGCTGTAAAGATCCCATAGGTTGAATAACTTTGTTAATTTCATGCAAATCAGTTAACATGTGCCATTTGGTAGATTTCTTTTTAATTACTAAAACTGGAGAATTCCATGGACTAGTAGAGGGCTCAAAATGCCCTGCCATTAACTGCTCCTACACTAATTTTTTCAGGGCTTCCAATTTTTCTTTTGGAAAGGGCCACTGTTCTACCCAGATAGGTTTGTTTGTTAGCCATTTTAAAGGTAATGCAAAGCCCTTTGTAACAGTAGCCCCTACTCTAAATTTGAATATCCTAGGCCATGGTAGTCTCCAGTAAGTCATGTTTCAGGTCAGGAAGAAGGAGCGTATTGCATATGAGTAATAAGATATTTAGCTATATCAGAAATGTGAGGAATATTCAAATAAGCTCCCCATTGGAATAATAAGTCTCTTCCCCATAAATTAAGTCCTATATCTGCAACATAAGGTTGCAGAGCAGCCTCTTGTCCTTCCGGACCTTCTACCTTAAATATCTGAGTACTCTGATGAACATCTGTCATTGTGCTGACACCAGTGAAAACTGTAGGCATCTTTTGTAAAGCCCAAGCTTGTGGCCAATATCATTTAGCAGTGATAGAGACATCAGCCCCAGTGTCCACTAATCCTAAAAATATCTTTCCATTTATTTTTATGGTAATTTCAGGCCTTTCATCCCCAGTTGTTGTTTGCCAATAAACTTTACACCCAGTGGAACAAAATTTACCTGCACATTTTATAGGATGTTTACAATACGGTAACAAAAGAAGTTGAGCTATGCAATCACCTGATTCAAAATTTTAGGGAGTTAAAGTTTGTACTAATAAACAAATTTCTCCATCAAAATCAGAGTTAATGATCCTGGTTTGTATTAAAACAAGTTGGTTTGTAAGACTTCTACAGCCAATAATGAAATCTACATTGTTTTCTGGGATAGGTCCTTAATTCCTGTCCTTATTTTTGGTATACTCAGTGAAGACATAATAAACTTAGTTTCAGATGAGGGAAGATCAACATCTACACTGCCTTTGGTAACTGCCTTAAGTTCTGTTATAGGCTGGAGTGAACTGCTCTGTTGCTGACTGGGTAGATTTGAGCTAGGTTGGGAAATGTGCTCATACTGTTTGTCTGAGGGCCTTGAGCAAGGCCTGCTTGGAAGTTTCCCAACTTATTAATGAGACTGCCATGTTATGATATCAAGAATGGCATTCCTTAGCGCAGTGTAACCCCTTCTGGCATATAGGACATACACGAGTTGTTATTGATCTATTATTGCCGCTAGATGGAGCTTTCACACCAGTTTTGGCTTGGCAATCCTTTTTCATATGACCTGGTTTCCCACATTTAAAGCAATTTAAATTATTAATCATAGGACTATGTCCCTTTATAGCAGCTGCAAGAAGGGTCATGTTATATGTATTAGACCCAATGTCTTGGCATGCCCTTATATAATCCTGTAAAGTACCTCCATTTGCCTTTATCAGACATAAGGCCTTTTTACACTCACTGTTAGCATTATCAAAAGCCAACATCAAAATAAGCATTTCTTTAAGATCAAGTTGAGTTACTGTCTTGTTGACTACATCTGCCAGCCTCACTACAAATTCAACATAGGTTTCAGTATTTCCTTAAACAATTTTTGAAAATGATTGTACAGCCTGTCCAGGGGTGGAGATTCATCACCAGACCACTAGGTAGCACAATTGAACTTGTACAATGGCAATATCATCATATTGAGCTTGGCAAGGAACCCCAGCCCATTGACCTATTCCTAATATTTGTTCAGCAGTAATAGACACTGGTGGATTTTGCTTTTGATTTCATCATGCTACAATATTAGCTTCATCAGCCCACCAAGTTTTAAACTGTAAAAATTCTGCTGGATTAAGAACAGCTCGAGCTAACAAATCCCAGTCCCAGGGTCTGTTTGTGCCAGTCCTTGCACCAATCCTTGAGTATAAGAAGAATTAACACCATATTGAGTGCATGCTTGTTTTAATTCTTTGATAGTTTTAAAAGGAATAGGAGCATGCTCATACTGTACATCCCCCTTGGGGATGGTCAGCATCTACTTGAATTTCTACCTGAAAAGTAGAAAAAAGTTGCATAGTCTCTGAATCTCCTTCTCTACATCCCTGTGCTATACTTTTCATAATTGAAGAGGATGGTGCGGGCACCAAAACAAAAACTTTTGGAGGGTCATCAAATGTTGTAAAAAAATGGATCAATTGATACCTTAGGAGGCAAAAACACTGGTTCAAAAGATAATAAATCATCTTTTGGAGCAGACGGCATAGCGACCACTGGAAAAGTCCAATAAATTTCCTTTTTCCTTTCCTCCTTTTTATTAGACATAAGCTTATCTGTTTTTGCCTGTTCATTAACTTATTCATACATATTTTCATTAAAATCACCATTAGCTTGATCTGCTATTGGTCCAGCAATAGCAGTATCCTGTTTACTATCTTCATTTTCATCTGTAATGGTTCAAGAGCAACAGAAATAAGACTACAAAAAGACCATACATGAAGGGGAATTATTTCTCCCTTTTGATAAGCCCTTTTTAAAGCTTTCTTCACTAACTTCCATTGTTTTAGGTTTAAAATATCCCACCCTTGCAGCTGAAACCAATAACAATGTTTCTGTACAAGAGAAAAAATTTCCTCAGAAGCTGAGAATTTAATAGTTACACCGGTGCTTTCTAATAAAGTTTTTAATACTCTAGAGTACTCTTCAAAGTTCGACTGCTGATTACCCATAACCCTGATGATTTCAAGGATGAAGGTTACCTTTTCTGTTTTCTTTTTCTTTAAAACCACTCTCAGGAGCTCCTTGGTCCATGCACTGCTTGAAAGAAAAGTTTCCTTTTCAGGGCCCCACGTTAGGTGCCATATGTTGCCGTTCAGGAACTGGGTCTGTGAAAACGGTGCCAGGGATGAGAAAGAAAGAAACAAAGAGAAGAAAAAGCTGGGATCAGGGGCTCTCCATCTGGATTGGAAAAGAATAGCCCAGCAAAACCATAGAGCATGGCTTTTATTTGGTTTTTGACCAATCAAAATACATATGCGCTTATGCAAAGGCAATAGATACCTGACAGTTTACATTTTACTAAAATCAGCAAGTCTTGAAGAGTTTACATTCCTGCATGTAGCAGACATTGTAAATCTTATCTAACATACAAGATATTCAATAGAAGCTCAGGATGTTTCCCCACCCAGCTACTATTAGACCCTATCTCAGTATCTTGAGACTAGGCTATTATCTCCTACATTCCAGGGTGTCTCCTTCATTCCAAAGTGATCTGCTTTCTGTCAGTAGTCATGGCCTTTAATTGAAACTCCATCAGTTCTGTAGGTGAAACTCCTCAGACACCAATGCCTTCATGCATTTCCTAGACTAGCTTTGGGGCTTGGTACTTCTGTCTTTGAGGGGAAAGCACAGCAGTACTTGTGATTCATTTAACAAATCACATCTGTGGATGACTGTGCCATGTCACCAAATACCTGAGCTGTTGGGAGCCAGGCTTTGTGCTCTGCCACTCAGCTATCCTGAAGAGGTCACCATAGGTGCCTGGGTGACATCTGGAGCCCTGGGGAAATGGGGGATAACTGAAAAATGTCCACAACTGCACACTCAGAATTGCCCCACAATTGATTTGGACATCCCCATTTTAGATGAAGCCAAGGGATTATATTCAAAATCCTTAACAAGGTGGAGGCTGGAAGCTTGGGCAGGGCCCTGGAGGCTCAGGAGAGGGCCAGGGGTTAACCTTTAAGTCTAGGTCATGATGAAGCCTAGAGAGGGCTCTCAGGTGAGTTCAGGGCAGGAACTCAACCACCTGGATTGGAAGGTCTGCAGTGTTTAATTGGTAATGCTGTGCCATGTATGCTGGTGGGTCATCAGTCTTAGTGATCACCTCCTTCCCCCACCCCTGACATGTCTCACACTTCAACTCTCTCCAGCATTTAGGTTCTCATCTTCTGGGCCTAACCACAGTGCAAGAATTAAGACAAAGACCACCACCATCCCAGGGGCTCTGAGCTCTAAGGTCTTGAGACCTGTTGTCTCTTTTAGGATATGTCAGTAACAACATGACTCAGTGTATAAACTGGTGAACTCCACAGAAAGTGGACCTGGGAAACACATCACCTTGGACAGGGAGGGAAAGAGAGTGTTCTTCCATGGCAAGATACAAAGGCACTGATCAAGATACCTGAGCTTACCATGAATCATCAGGGCCCAGTCAGAGGGGAGTGACCTCCAAGGACCTAGCAGAGAGGCTGTTAGCCTTTTGGAGAATTTCTGGGTTAAAACAAACTGTGCAAGGAAATGCAGGGATGCTAGATATACCAGTTCAAAGGGAGGAGTAAAGCTTATGAAATGAGGACAATTGTGGCTTTGGAAGCTGCATCACAAATGTTCCCACTGAATGAATGTAGCAGGAAAAGGAACTCTGAGGTCAGAGACCAAGATCTCAGAAGGATTCAAATCTAAGAGAAAGGATGGACAATGGGACCCCTAGAGGGGGATTGAGGATGCACAATACTTCCTACACTTAGGACATTTGTTAATAACCTTCCTCTGGCCTTTCTCTTTGCACATTATAAATTTTGATATTTTTACATTCCACCATTCCCCTCCCCCACTTTCTGCTGATGCAATTCCTGAGTTCCTTTTGAAAGCTATGAGTTCCTAACATATGTTTCTATGTTAACATAAAAACCTCTGCACCAGAAACAGAGCATATTCCCCTTTCCTTCAAAGCTATAAAGAGAAAGCCCCTTTTCTACATCAAGAAATGGTCCTTGTTAACGTGATTTTTACAGAACTGACCTTTTTTGTTTTATTATTTTACTTTATTTTGTACATTTTATAGCTGAAAATATAAACAATATAAAATATAAGCATAACCACATTTTAGAGAATCTTGCTATGACCTGTGAAAGCTCCTTCAAACCTAAATTCCAGGAGTTTTGATGGCCTGTCTCTGCTATGCACTGCACTGGTATGTGGTAGATGCTCCACAAGTATCCAGAGGATGAGGGGCAAAAACAGAATCCATTTTCCTGCCCCAGAACTCCCTGGGCACTCATTGCACCTCAACCTCTAATTTGAGTGCAATGTGCTGCCTTATTCTCTGCAGGTGATATGTGGGTCTCTTTTTCCTGCCAACACTATTCTCCTAATGGACAGGGGTGCAGCCTAGTCCACACCCACAGGCAGCTGAGCATCCATGACTGAAGTTCCAGGAGGACTTCTGAACCAGTTTCTCACCAAACCTCATTGTCTTTACTATCCCTTTTGGGGTGGGAGCAGGCAGGGATAGGGCAAGAATGACCTAGAAATAGTGGTAGTGGGGTTGGAGTCTCCCAAAGGCTGCCTCTGAGATCCCAGCCACCCTTTCCTCCCCAGGGTGCCCTGGACACCATCCACAGCTCTCTTTGACAGTTTTGCATTTACAGGGGAAAGCCACTAGGATCAGCCTGCCAGTGGGAACCATCAGATGTGTGGGACAAAGTGTTCAGCCTTGTCCTTCCTCAGTCACAGGTCCCCACTCACATTCCCCACTCCTTAGTGAAGACAGGAACTCTCCTACCTGACTCAAAGTCCACTCCCCTTATCAGTTGGTTATCAGGGCCCTGCCTGGCTGTCACCACAGGGATGACTCCATATAGAGTTCTTCTCCCAAGATTAGAAACAGAACACTGCACTGATCTCCAACCAATAAGGAAAAGAGATGAGATGATGGCTCCAAGGCTGATCACCAACTCAGCACTCTCCTTCCCACTCTGTCAGCCATGAACAGGCTGTGAACATGAGCCAACCAGGCTTCCAACCTCCTAGAAAATCAGCTCTTGCCAAGGATCTGTCCACTCTCATGCACTTTCCAGCAGCTCAGCCCTCCTTAACTCAAGCATACTGGGAGTGGGAAGTGCTGTGGGGCTGCTGAGGAAGGATCAGAATATTTGCCCAGCCTTCATTTCCCTGCCTTGTGACACCTGTCTTACCTTTGGGGGTCTCTTGGTAAATTGCCAGAGTCTTCTGTGGTGGGGGTTTAAACAATTCCATTCCTGCAGCTTTGAAAAAA
>JAQZBX010055136.1:0-18491 GCA_029593785.1 Cabassous unicinctus | reverse complement strand
ATCTTAACTAAAAATAGTATCTTCCAATGGTCCTGTTTACAATGGGTTCACATTCAGAGAAATGGATTAAGAATAAGAAAATGTTTTTCTGGGATACATAATTAAATCTGCCACACTAGGTTGCAGAGATTTATTAATTTGCTCAAGAAGTGATACCACATGTGGAACAGCAACTGCAATTTAGTCAGTGCCTTCTTAAGTTTATTAATATCTAGGGGATCCTCCAAGATCCATCTGTTATATGCACAGGCCAAATAAAAGACATGAAGGGGATGTGGTGGGAATTACCACCCCTGAATCCTCCTAAATCCACTATTTCTTTTGCTTCACTATTTTGCTGGTTAGAGGAAGTTCTAGTGTTTCCATTTGGCCTTTTCTACCATAATAGCCCTCATGATACATGGAAGGAATATGGGGTTTCTGTCAGTTGCTAATTATGTCTACTTGAATTATAGATTCTGGAACTAGGGAAATACCCACAGAATTGGATTAGTAACCCAATAGAATCACTGAAGAGACAAACCTGAACTAAAAGTCCATTTATCACCTGACCTCAATTAGCACCTTCATTTACTGGAGGATCACAGTGACATTTTGAATTTCAGAGAATTCATGTCAGTTCAGAGCCAGCATCTAATAATCCAAAAATGTCCAAACATTTCTGTATCCCCAACATACAATCAGCTAGGTAAAATGCTATTGGTCTATTTGGGAATTGCTGGAAGATTAACACTATACATTTTTTGTCAGTATAGTAGGCTCCTCCCCAAATTTTCTTGGTCTTTCCTTGTTTTAAGAAATTCAGCTTAGTGGCAAAGCCTCAGGATGTGTATATCCATTGGAGATGATGTGCCACACTAATGAAAGATGTTTATGTGGGATGTTATGGGAGGTGTGGGAGGTGGGGAACATGGGAATCCCTGTAATTTTTGTGTAACATTTATGTAATCTAAGCATCTTTTAAAATATAAAAAAAAAAAATCTGCTAAGTGTGGAAAAAAAAAAAAAAAGAAAAAGAAATTCAGGTCCCATAAGCTGCCCCAAGTCTGGGGTATGTGTGTGATTCAAGTTAGGCTTTAATTCACTTAATGTAGAATTCTTCTCATTATAGACATCAAGTCAGAATCTAGTAGACTTCCTATCCATTTAACTTCTAGGTGCACCAAGATCAACTAGCCAATGCCACATGTCTGTGACTCAGACCATTCTGATTACAACTTTGACTCTGCTGTCCATTAGGGTAGTCACATGTATCTTGTCCTTGGCAATTAAGTGCTGCCACATGGCTTCTGCCTGCTCAGAATCTGATAATTCCAATTGTTTTTAAGGCTCCAAGTTCAGTGACAGCAGTTCCCAAACTAATTTCTGATATAGGGAAAAATGTGACCACAGGGCCCTTCAAGGATGATGGAGCTGCTCTCAATTTATTCCTCACAATTTTGGTGAGATGTGCGGCCTCTGGACATTCCTTTGATGGGTGAGCAGGTATTTCTTGACGAATCCACTCCAACATTCCAGTCTTTCTAAGCCTTTAGGTCCCCTTATCTACATTATACCAGAGCACTTCTTGCATTTTGACCTCACTTAATGTAGGACACTGTTTGGTCTATGATTCAGCCAACCAATTGAACAAACTGATACAACCCTTCCAACCCCTTGAGTTACATGGTTGAGTCCAGAATTTCTGCTTTAGTGAGCCCAGATCAATAAATTCAGCCTGATCCAACTTTTTGTTCCTGCCACCATTATCTCACATCCTTCTTATCCATTCCCATGCATATTTCCCTGAATTCTATCTGAACATTTGAAAACTCATGCAATTCTTTTGGAGTGCATCACACTTGGTACCTCATATTTTGGGACTATTGAGACATTAGTTTATTTATAGGTCTGAAATAAAAGATAGGTGACAGCAATGGGTCATCAGGGGAATTTGTTGTGTCTTGAAAGACCACTACATCAGAAGGTTCCATTATAGTTATAAGGCAGAGAGTAGTAGATTAGGAATCAGTAGAGTTATCTGAAACCTGGCAGAAAAACTGCTGTCATTGAACATGTGGCAACAATACTCCACAAGATGGCTGCTGGAAGAACCATGCAAGAAAGTCCATTCAGGATGAGATTTCTTCTGGAAGCCAGGAGAAGCCCCAGATATTCTCCAGGGACATTATCATTGGGCCCTCCCAGGGGATTAATGCCTGGGGTAATCAATCAAAATAACAAACAGCTGGAAACCCTCCCCAGTCATTAGCAAAGGGGCAGAAAAATTAATGGTTTAAAAGGCAAGTGACAAACTGAGTCACTCCCTGCTCTTGCCTTTACCCCTTCCTCCTGGAACAGCATGCTAGTAAAACCTGGGCACTTGTAATCTGTAATGGGGAATTGTAATCTGTAAATCAGCCCTCTTTACCTCTTTTCAGGCCCTTTCCTCTCTACCTGGGACCCATAATCTGTTACTTTCCATTTCTCTTCCCTCCGTTCCTTAATAAATTAATTAAACTGGCTTGCACTTAAAATTCATTTTTTGTAGCTTAGCCAATAACCTAGAGAAAGTCTGTCAGCATATTTGGGGCTGACAGCCAGGAGATATTGGTGAGTCAAATTACTGGTTAATTATGAATTACAGCCTCTTTAATGCACTCTTTTGGTTATCCCCTTTAAATGGGTTCACCCATGATCCCCCACAGGACATAAACCCAGGAGGGAGGAGGCTGAGGCACAGGACCTCTCTGCATCTGTGCCACATGCCCAGGCTTGTTAGATCTAACCCCAGCTGAGAGGGCAGATATGCAGGGTAGGGGCTCAAAGCAGGGCCGTGCCAAGACTGGGGTTCCCAGGCCAAGCTCTGGGCACAGAGAAGCTGCTTTCTCAAACCTTTTTAGCAGCCACTGGCTTTGCCCTTGGGCCTATCTGCCATTGCTTTCTCCTGCTCTCTCCCCTCAGAGGTAGAGATAATGGAAGAGAGATGGGGGCTTGAATCTACACATGCATCCCAGCCTTGCCAACATGCCTTCCTATTGACCACACCTGCCTAGCTGGTCTGGAATGGGGTGAAAAGGTGGCAGCAGGCAGGGCCAAGGTGGATGCCATGATGTGGCCCATATTCACTTTCCCAGGGGGGTCATGGGCCAGGGCTCTGTTCATAATTAACCTTGACCCATGTTTAATCTTCCCATTTCCTACTTCTGAATTTCTCATTACAGGTTTGTAAAATGCTTGGGAATGTCTTAGAAACTGCAAAACTGAAAATGTATTTGCTAGTGAGTTTTAGCCCTACCCATGGTGCCAGGAAGGTATAGTCTCAGGGCCCCAAGGCCTGTTAGCTGAAACAATTAATCTCTAACCTATTAATGGCTTTTGATGGCTAGTACAACTGGGAAACTCCCAGGTATAATCTAGGACTGCTTTTTAAGAAATTATGTAGGAAAGGTGGAAGAAGTTTTTTGCCCCTTTTCCAAGAAGGAGCAATATTTGGCTTGGCAGCTTCTGTCCAAAATCTATTCAGTCTGTCTTCCAATTCCAGAATAGCCCTGGAAATGTCCAGCAGCAAAGGCTCTGTCATTCCTGGGGTGGTGGGAAACAGAGAAGTAACTCTGAACATCAAAGGTTCACTACATTTGTAAGCTTTCTCAGCAGTGTGAATTCTTTGGTGGATCTTGAGGGAAAACTGTTGCCTGGAGGCCTTGTCACATTTGTTACATTTGTAAAGTTTCTCACCAGTATGAAAAATCTGATGTTCCACAAGGGTTGGACTTTGCTTAAAAGACTTACCACATTCATTACATTTGTGTGGTCTTTCTCCACTGTGAATTTTCTGATGTCTCACATGTCTTGAACTATGTATAAAAGCCTTGACACACACATTACATTCATGTGTCTCCTCTCTATGCTGTGCATTATGTCTATTCTGATGCCTAGAGAGGAATTACAACTGACCAAAGTCTTTGCCACATTGATTAGATATATAAGGCTACTCTCGAGTGTAAATACTTTGGTGGATCCCAAAGACAGATTGTCACTTAAAGGCCTTGTCACACAAGTTACATTTGAAAAGATTCTCTCCAGTGTGAATTCTTTGGTGGCTCTTGAGGTCAGAACAGTGCCTAAAGGTCTTGCCACATCCAACGCATTCATATGGATTCTCTCTGGTATGGATTCTTTGATGTCTCCTGAGGTTTGAGAAGCTGCTAAATGTTTTGCCACACTCATTACATTTGTAAGGTTTGTCTCTGAGTTTTCTGCTTTGGAAAAGCAATGACTTATCCATGAAAACCTTCCCATATTTATTACAAATGTTGGTTTTGACACTAGGTGGAAATTGTTGAAGCTGTGAAAGTGAAAAACAATTTTTGATAGACAACTTGATTAATTCATAAATTCTCTGTTCAGTTTGAAAGCTCTGCATTTCAGCCAGATTTTATTGAAAGTCAACTCTATTTTCAAAGCATTTGACATACTTGATCCCTGCATAGCCTATGTTATTTTTCAAATTTAAAGATTTCCTTAAAAATGGCTTGTCATGTTTAAAATATTGACATGCCAATTTTATAACAAAAACACTCTGCTTTAGAGGGAAATTACTGCAGGATTTGATATGTTCTTGATCTGCTCTACAAGTCACATTATTTTTATGGGTCATAGGCAGTCTTTTGCAAATTATTTTGCCATATCCCCACAGACTCTCAAATTCATGCATATCTTTCCAGATTTCTCTGGTGTCAAAATCCTCAATGCCATGGCTTTCATGTCTTTGCAATATCACTGGTTGGCATAATTCTCCCATATTAATGTCCTCTTTTGGCAATAATATCTTGATTGCACATTTAGGAGGGATTTCCAAGGGCACATCCTGACTGCAGGAGGGAAGTTAACCTCACCCAGGGAGACCCAGTTCCTGTAGATCTCCAAAATCACATCTCAGTACAGAGCCCTCTGTTCAGGGTCTAGGCATTCCCATTCCTCTTGAGAGAATTCTATGGCCACATCCCAGAATGTCAACAGTCCCTGCACATCTTCCTTGTGGAGCTCATCAAAGAGCACCATGATTGGGTAAAGTGACTCATAGCTGCCAGCTGCAGCCATATTGGCCCCGTTTCTTCCCAATTTAAACTTTTTAACAGCCTTAAAATAAGAGTGGTTAATAATTCTATTATTAAATTCCAATAACAAAGAAAAATTCCTTGAAAGCTATGGAAAGAGCTTTTAAAACAGACAGTTTTCCAGAAGCTAGAAGTTAGTGTGCTTTTAAGATTATTCACAGTTTTAGAATTTTATTAAAGAAGAGATTTTAGCCTCCTGTAAAGGAAAGAAACTGAACATTTCTTGCATAAACTATAACAGTTTCAATTTTATTTCACATGAGTCTTCTCTCCCTAGGATTATAAAATACCTAGCATATAAATTGCCATTTTATTTATTACATCTTTAAGGTGATAAAAAATTTTAAGTTCATAGCTAATGAAGTTAAGTTAAAGAAATGCAGATCTTCCCTCTTTTAAATGGATAAACTAAATTCCATTGGTTGCTAATTGTAATTTTAGGTAAATTAACCAGTCAATGAGGTTTTGGTTAATTATAAAGAGTTTGTAAAAGCATCTTCCAAACTGAAGCATTTAAATGGCTAATTCCAGGAAGCCATTTATCAGAAACTTAAATTGATATTAATGGCATAAAGTAACTTCATAGAAAGGAAACCTGTTGAAGGCCACCTCCATCTGCATATTCAAGTGGTGGTTAGGAAAGATAATCTTGATTCCATTGGGAATCTTCAGTTTTCATAAAATAATTAAGAAAGTAGTTTTCTTATAATGATGAAGTAAAATACCTGTTAATTAATGAATTCATGGTAAAGGTGTAGAAGTAAAAAAGCAAGGTACTAAAATAGTTAAGTGCATTTAATATGTTATAAACTGCATTGGGAGTGTTAAGAAAGTGTATGAAAATCAAAAGATATAAACTTCAATATTGTGAAACTCTCTTGCACATTCAAACCAGGCCATCAATGTCCTGCATTTTGCCTCTCTATTTGAGTTATTGGCTAGGTTGGTCACTGACCCCTAAAACAATAAAGATATCTACTTGCATCTCTGGTTGTGCTCCTGAAGTGAATACAGACTAAGTTGCAGTTTCAGACTCTTGCAGCAGCCAATGATGGCTCAAAATGGCCAGATGTACAATCTGGATATTGTCTCCAGATCAGCACTGTTTCATGGTGCTGAAAGGCACTATGCACCAAGCCAGTGAAATTCTGGAGCCTACCTGCCATGCTTCTCTCTATGGTCAATGGTGCTGTAGCACGCTGGTTGTGTGAAGGACATACCAAGTGGAGCAATGATTACCAGAGTGTTGTAAGTAGAACTTAAACACAATTGGCACTATGGCCTGCTCCCATGGAGAGATAACATGTATGGTTTTGTAAACCTGGAGCTTAGATCTATGTAACTGCAGCTCAAAGAGAAACTTATGCATTGATTAGTGCATTAATTAGTACTAAGGTACTGTACCTATATCCTTGATGACTATGGTGATATCTTTTCTATTCTAGATCATATGCAGAGGGATAATGAACATGTTAAAAGTCCTGATAAATTTCATTTTCTAAGTAGTTAATGAAATGCTTAACCCAGTTCTCCTAGCCCTTATTCCAGAACCTGTACCACTCATACCCTGGGGAGGACTGGCAGACCCACATTCCATCCTAACAGGGCTAAGCATTTTTCCACCAGAAGGGAAACAGCAAATGGAGTGGCTAGGATCCACTTCAGCTTAGCACCTTCAAGATGGTCTCTGAGTTACCTCTTCTCACCCAGGACCTGGAAACCAAGTTCTGATGAAAACCTGGCAAAAAGCAAGCCTCACTCACAATTAGAGCCAAAATGGAAGGAACTTTACTCTGTAGGTCTCATCACTCCCACAGCTGTTAAAGATAAAGGAATTCCCAGCTGGATGCATTTATCCTGAGTGATGCCAGCTGCCCAAGTAAGTGCCATCTCACCAGAAGCACCTGATGGGTCACAAGTGCCAACCATTTGACAGCCTCAAATACCTCTTCAGGAAACAAAACTAAGTAGTGTCTGTGTCAGACAGCTGTTCCATCTAACTCTACCCCAAGGCCTATTGCTAGGGGGAGGGCAAGTCAGACACCCCTTAAGAAATCTTGTCTGTTTTCATTTACTGTAGTTTCTTCCTATACAATAATGAAAAGGGCAATGCCTCTTCTCATACCCCTTGTATTAGTCAGCCAAAGGGGTGCTAATGTGAAATACCAAAAATGGGTTGGTCTTTATAAAGGGTATTTATTTGGGGTAGAAGTCCACAGATACCAGGCCATAAAGCATTAAGCTTCTTCTCTCACCACAGTCCATTGCCACATGTTAGAGCAAGACAGCTGCCGGCGTTTGCCAGGGTTCAGGCTTCTGGGGTTCCTCTCTTCCCGGGGTTGTGTTTCTCTCCGGGCTTATCTCCTGTTTCCTCCACAAGGTCGGCTGTAGACGATCAGGCAAACAGCTTGCTTCTCTTCTCCTGGGGCCTTCTTTCCAACATCAAAACTGCTTCTCAAAAGACTGCTTCTTAAAAGACTGCTTCAACTCTGTTCTTTGCCTTGCCTTTTATATTCAATTCCCCACCCACCAGGGGGTGGGGCTCAACGCCCTACTGACTGACATGGCCCAGTCAATGCCCTAATCATAATTCAATCATGCACAGATTAACAGATCAGATTACAGGCATGATCCAATCATATTTTTGGAATTCATAATTACATCAAATTGGCCAAACATTACACCCCTCTTAGCTGTCTTAGGCTTAACCACCATCATGGAAAACTGGGATTGTTAATTTATATCAAACCCCATTTTCTATTACAAACACTCCCTAGTGCTAACTAACAGTATATAAGAAACCAGCCATGCCTCAGAATCTCTAAAACAGCAAACAGACTCTCTTGCTGCTATGGTGCTGCAAAATCACAGGCACTAAATATGCTAACTGCAGCACAGGGAAGAACCTGCCTTTTTCTTAAGGAAGAATACCATCTCTAAGTAAATCACTCTGAAATTGTCCTAAATAGCATTCCAAACCTGCAAAATAAAGCCCACCAACTTCAGGAAGATGCAGCCTTTATACGCACTTGGCTTTTTCTACTTTTGTGGTCCAGCATCCGTTTAGTGAGTTCTAAAGTTCTAATTAAGTTTGTTTCTTCCAGAATCAACATCTTGTTAGCCATATGGGGGTTTCATCCAGCTTCACCCAGGATGCCAGATTTGTCTTCCTCCAACCTTGATAGAATAGCAAGAGGGGTTTACATCTTGTCTGGAAGGGCCAACTTTCCCTAATCAGCAGGAAGTAATTACAGAAGAATGACCACCATCATTCAGCTCCCCTTTAAGAATAAATGTGTTAACTCTCTGAGGGGTTTGCTGAGGCAGGCTAGTAAATTAGGGAATCAATAGACAGATCTGGAACCTGGCAGGAAACCCATGTGGCAACAAATATCCCACAAGATGGCTGCTGGAAGAACCTGTGAGAACCCTCATTCAGAATGAGTTTTCCTCCAGAGTAAAGGAGAAGCCCCAGATATTCTCCAGGGTACCTACAATTGGACCCTCCTAGAGGATTAAGGGATGGGGTAATCAATCAAAACAGCAAACAACTGAGATTCTTCACCCTACATTAGCAAAGGGGCAAAATAATTAATGGTTTAAAAAAACACGTGCAAAAGCCAAACTGGACCTGTTCTTGCCTCCCCCCCACCCCTGCCTCAAACAGCATGCCAGTAAACCTGGGCATTTTGTCATCTGTAATTGGGAATTGTAGTCTGTAAATCAGCCCTCCTTATCACTTTTCAGCCCCTCCCTCTCCTCCTGGGACCCAAAATCTGTTATTTTCTCCCATCTCTCTTCTCTCCATTCCTTAATACATTACTGGCCTGACTAAAAACAAAGAAACAAAAAACTTCACTTTAAGAAACTTTCCCTTTCAAGTTAAATAAAGGAATTATAAACAGTAGAGAAATAAAACTAACTCAGCTATTGCCAATCACTCATTTCCCAGACATTCAGCACCCACCATAGCTAATCTGACTCACATCCTACAAATTTACAGGGAGAAATATAATCTCAACCATGGTATTTGTTAAGACCCTTCAGTCAGGATCTGTTGATGATCTTGATTTTCCTCTTCATGTAAAGGCTTTGTGAGTGGAATATCTGGTGGAAAAATCCCAGTAATAGACCAGAGGTTTGAGGACCGAGACAGCCATAGAAAATTGTAGAGTTAGTTTTCATTAAAAAATATAAATATGAAGATCATTTGAATGAGGAACACTTCAGAGCATGAATTTTGGTTTGGAGAACTTCCCCAATGTAACTTTGGTAGCCATGTAGTCATGTGCTGAAAATATTAAGTTCTTTATGGAATGATTATGGGACAACTGAAGGAAAATCTTTCCCATATATGATGTGTGGGATAAATGGAGGCAGACTGATTCCATGTGAAGGCATTCCCAGTTCTGAATGATTTCCTCTATTTTTACAATTTATATACGGCAGTGATTTCACTTGGTATCCCAAAAAGGAAAAAACAAATAACAACAAAATAAGTGTTATTGTCCCCAATGTAAAGAGATTCTGGATCTGTGAATGCAAAATTAGACGTGTAAGTTGCAGATAAAAATCTTACAACTGTAGAATATATAGCCTCATCTTGGGATAACAACATTGCAGAGTGCTCTATATTATATTACCAGAACTAACCATGAATGTTCATGTATGGAGAACAGCGATGGCATGGTATGGACTAGGATTCATGTGGGGCCATGTGGGCATAGAGTGATCTCATCTAAGTGAAATGTCTGTACTTGCTATAATTAACCTTTTATGTTTCACCCTTGAAAATTACAAAGACAAACATTTATATTGTATAGTGACCAGAGTAAAGTCAGGGAGCATTCATTCATGCAGCCTCAAGCTGTCTCCCCTCTAAAAGGAACACTGATGGTCTCTCCTGGTTGCCAGACATTTGTTTTTCTTTGAGATAGAACATTCACATTGTGCCAAGCTAACAGTTGTAGACAAGAATCTACTGGCCAAAGAGAGAATTGTATGTTCCTTGGGGCCATGGAATTACTAATTAGGGCCATAAAACTGTCTTTGTAGCTAGTCCCAGAACTACTGGCCAGTGTTCTGATGGCCTTGTCAGAATTCTGGGGGCACAGCCCAATTATATTGGAGTTTTCCTCAGAAATCTTACTTTATGCTATTTTGATTGCTCTCATACTAAAACCCTGGTGGCATAGTTTGAAGGAGAAAGAGCTAGCCAAGTACCTTTCTGCTCAACATTGGGACTATCTTAAAATCAGTGAGAAGATTGGACATATAACTAAATTGTGTAAAGAACTAAAGTCACCTGCAGTAGAGAATAGTCCTCCAATGTTACAAATTTTGTGGTGGCAGTACTCAGTAAGGATATGAACAGGTTCTTCTTTTCACTGGAAAAGGTAGGAGGCACTCTGGACAATGAACAGAAAAGTGAGCTCACTAAATTTTCTTTCAACAACATGATGATGGCTTATCTTCAAGGAAACACAGTCTCCCAATGAGACACCTGAATCCCTCCACTTCAAGGAGCCTGGAGAGAAAAACATCTTAAGGGTACTTCAGAAGAATGGAGAACAATGCCAGGAAGACACTTAATGGTGTGAATGAAAATGATCAGCTTCAGGAGACCCTGAAGCTCTTTTCCTCACAAGATGCTAGATGGCTTGAAAGCATGCAAGAACTAAAGGAACAGGGAAAAAAGCTTGAAAATTCCACAATGCAGATGGAACTCATTGTCAGTGATAAAGACAGCCAGTTAACATCTCTGACTGAAACAGTTCTGAAGATGATAAATATGCCTGCTTTCTGTGAAGATTACAAGCATGCTATCAACTTGGAATTAGAGGAAAAGAGTGAATCTGTGAAAGAAGAGCCTCATAATATACATGTGGATGTACCAAATCTCATCGATGTTGTAACCTCAAATATTAATGTAAACAGACTTAAAAAGGAAAAGCAAATGATACATAAAAAGTTATGTGAGGAAAGTCAAGTCAATGAAGCACTTACGTATCAAAATAAATATATGGAAACTGAACAAGCCTCCCTGCATCAGGAAAATGAACATTTAGAAAAGCAGAATCAGAAGTTTCAGCAGAATCTTCCTATTCTTCCAGAAGTATATGAACACCTCCTGCAACTTCACCTTGAATCAATCTAGGGAATAGACCACATAGAAATAGAGAAAAGAATTACCAAGTTCAATGAAAAAAAATGTTTTTGCACAAAAACAACTCAAAACTTACAGAAGGATGACAGAACACCTGGAAAATGAACTGGAGAGCATTGCCTCTCATTATTAAAGTTGGATTAGTTACTATGATAGAGAAACTCATAAAAGTTGCCTGGCAGCTCTAGCTACAGAGAGGAAGCTCAATGAGATAAGACTTGAAAATATGCAAAACAAGCAAAAGTTGTCAGAGATAGATGGTAAAATCCAGCTTACCACAGGTATTCCTTTTGCCCCCACTATTTCATTTGCAGCCCAGTGCAGAGGCTGGGGATGTTCAGGGCAACCCCTGTATCATCAGCTGTCCTGTGGGAGAGGAGGGGAGAGCAGTGAGGAATCAGGGATCCAGGGTGATGCTCATGTCTCATTCCTCTATCAGCCAGTCCCTGAGCATTCAAAAGCACAGTAGGACCTCCAGCATATTTTACTCTTTCAAACTGATTGGGCTAAATATCATTTTAGTATGCATGTTAATTGATGCATTTTTGTTGATGTCTTATAGAATTATACATTAATTTTTCCATAACACAGGTAGTTGTAATATTACTCATAAAAATAGACTATTTCCATTTTTTTGAATATCATTGAATTATATTGTATTTCATTTTAAATGAGTAAATATTTCACCATTCCTTTCACAATAATTGAAATATATGACTAATTAGAGAATTGTAACTTTCAAGTCTGTTTCTATATATATATTAGGTATGATTTTAAAATTGCAGAAATAACAATATTTACAGGAATAAATGTTAAGCATTTTAAAAAATAAAAGGGGAAAAAACAAGACTACATTTATTATATTGTTTATGTTATTGTAAATACAATGACTTGTTTTGGGAGTGTAATTTTGAACCTGTTTATTTCTTGTTACCTCTTTTTAAATTGTTACAATTTTCACAAAATTCATTGTCATTCGAACATTTTCCAAATTTGTTTAGTGAAATAAAATTTTCTTAAGTATTCTCCATTTTGTTATCATTTGGAATTATTTTTTTTTAATCTAAGAAGTTTTAAAATTTCTGTTGCTTCTACATTTTTATGATTTAATATTTTTCTCTGGAAGCCTGGATACCCACACTATTGTTAAGAGAAAATTAGTTAGAAATCCAATATTGTTTCCTTTTACTTAAGATTTCCACGTATTCAATCATATCAATAACTTGCAGGGTTTCATTTATCAAACTCATTGGTAAAGTCATTTACCAATGAGTTTGGTAAATGATCAATGCCTCCCTAAACATTGTAAAACTTGTATAGACAGACATCCTCCAAAGTATTCATTAATTTTCCTTTTTTTTAAATATTGTTTTTCTTGCAGGTAAGTCCAATATCAATTGCTTTGGTGTTCCCCCAACCTCGAGAGAAACCTATTGATTTTTTTAATTGGTTTAGCAATATCTTTCTAGATTAATTTAGGAGAGTTGTCATTATTTTAATGTTGGTTCATATTAACAGAAATACATATTCAAGCAAGGTCTTCTTTATATATAAATTACTGCTTCCCTCATCCTTTGCATTTTAAGTTTGCTTTTATGCATTTCTCATCTGAAACCATGGAGGCAAGAAGGCAGAGGTATGACATAGTTAAGGTGCTAAAAGAAAAAAAAAATCCCAGCCAAGAAATCTCTATCCAGCAAAGCTGGCATTCAAAAAGGAGGGAGAGCTCACAATATTCACAGATAAACAGAAATTAAGAGAAAATGTCAATAAGAAAACTGTACTTCAAGACATACTAAAGTGAGTTCTGCAGGTCAATGGGAAAAAAAAAAAACAAGAGAGAAAGTTGGAGGATAGTGTAAGAGCAACTAAAAAGATAAAAAGAGAAAAATGTAACCTAGAGCCGAGGCTGAGGAGGTTCAGGGCAACCTCTGCATCTTCAAGCCTCCTGGAAAGAGAGGAGAAGAGAGCAGTGAGGGCTTAAGAATCGAGGGTTGTGCTCATGTTTGACTCCCCTCTCTATCAGCCAGTCCTTGAGCATTCAAAAGTATAGTAGGACCTACAACATATTTTGCTTTTTCAAAGTGATTGGGCTTATTATCATTTTAGTATGTATGTTAATTAAAGTATTTTTGTGGAAGGTTTATAGAATTACACGGATGAGAAATTTTCCAAATATAGATAGTTGTAATATTGTTCATAAAAAGAAGATTTACATTTTAGTGAACCTCATAGATTTATATTGTATTTCATTTTAAATGAGTAAATATTTCATCATTTTCACAATAATTGAAATGTCATGACTAGTTAGAGAACTGTAACCTTGAAGTCTGTTTCTCTCTCTCTCTCTCTCTCTCTCTCTCTCCACACACACACACATATATATGGCAAGATTTTAAAAATTGTAGAAATATTTTAATATTTACACTAATAAATGTTAAGCAATTTGAAAACTACTGAGGAAAAAAATAACAAACAATGACACCCCAGACTTCACTTATTATTTTGTTAATGTCACCTTAAATTCAGTGACTTGTTTTGGGAATGACTTTTTGAAACTGTTTATTTCTTTTTACTCATTTTTAAACTTGTTATGTTGTTCACAATATTCATTGAAGTTCAAGCATTTCTCAATTTTGGTCAGTGAAATAAAATTTTCTTATGTATTCTGCGTTTTATCATTTGGAATGAATTTTCTTAATCTAAGAACTTTTAAAATCCCCATTACTTTCAATGTTTTTATGCTCTAATATTTTTCTCTGAAAGCTTGGATACCCACACTATTGTGAAGAGAAAATTAGCTTAAATCTAATATTTTTTTCCTTTAAAAGATTTCCCAGTATTCAATTTTTTCAATAATTTTCAATGTTTATTTATCAAACTCATTGGTTAATTCATTTACCAATGAGTTTTGTAAATGATCAATGCTTCCTTAAACATTTTAAAACTTGTATGAACAGACATCCTCCAATGGACTCATTAATTTTCCTTATTTTTAATATGATTCTTCTTGCAGATAAGTCCAATATCAATTGCTTTGGTTTTCCCCCAAACACCAGAGAAACCTGTCATTTGAATAGAGTGTGATCTCCTTGTTAGAGCACCCTGAACAGAAGAAAATGACAGAATACCCAGCCCTCTGTCCTTCACATGCTGCAGTGCTAGGAAACATAAAGACAAACAGGAATTTGATTGATGAATATGGATCATGAATGTGGCTGCTGCCCTATTCTTTTTTGATTTTCTTTTTATTATAATATAAAGCTCATATAGCACATTTAATCATTTTACTGTATATTCAGTCTTGGGTATTTTGACAACTGAATAGCATTTGCTGACCTTACCAAGGAAGATATAAAACACCCTAAAAAGTACCTATTTGTCTCTTTAAATTAAACTCTTTCCCAACCGAAGCCCCTGGTTCTGCCTCATCTCATCTCTGACATTATATCATTGCCAAGGCAAGAATGCCATATTATAGAATCATGGAAAAAGTAGCTTTTAGTGACTTATTTCTTACATTAGAATAATGCAATTAAGATTAATCCTAATAAAAAATGCCATATTTGCTTTAGAGCTACAATGCTGCCTCTTTAACAGTTTCTTTCCATACACAGTTCTATGCTGCTGCTTATTTTGAGAAAGTGATCTGTTTCTTTCATTGGACTGGAACTTATAAAGGGAACTAAAATGCAACTTGACAATTAATATTTACCTTCTGGGAATCAAGATGGTCAATATTGAGACAGGAGATAAAAAGCAATGAAAATGACATATGGGGATGATATGCTTTACTTGACATAGATGTAATAACCCTTTTATCACTGGATTTACTTTATCTGAGTTATAATGTTGACCTTGACAATCATACTTGAGGGGGTTGTGGGGGTGTTAAGCACAGGCAGAGGTAACAGTTGAGAAATGTAGGGAAGTCTAAGAACATCTGGTGCATTTGGAATATGCAGCACTACAGTGCCATTACAAAAAGGCTGTTTATCAGACTCAAATTCCCAATCTTTCCATAAGATAAGACTGATTTTTTAAAACCTTCTTTATGCTGCTATTTGTTCTCTATGTCAAATATTACTGATTTTTTAATCATCATCAGGTGTGGTCTGGAATAGTCAGTACTGAGACTTGAAAACATTAAGGCACAAATATGTGGATATGTGTTTAGTTACTAAATATTTTCTTGGTAACTTAAGCAATTAGAACTAATTGGCAATGAATATATGTACCAAATTAGATTTTCCTTTTTAATATATTTTAGGTCAAATTTCAGATAAAGAAGAAAGCAGCTGAAATTTACTGAGTAGTTTCACACGATTGTGTACATGAAACCAAACCTCTCAGCTCCTGTCATAGAGCAGCTATGGCTCCTGGAGCTCTCACAGTTGCCATTTTTCCTCCAGCTGCATCATGAACCAGCTGAATAACTTTGTCCACTGAGGCCCTAGACTTATCATTTTATTTTAGTAATATTCTTAGTTTTTCTCTGTTCAATTTAGTTAAGCATGTATGTGTTGGACCTATGACGTCTCAGGTACTGAGCCATATTTGGGTGTAACATGTTGACTCACATACAGTCTTTGCCTTCAGTGAAGTCAGTGTGTCAAGATAATAAGGTAGGTATAATTTAGTCTTCTTCAGGCTGCAGTGAGTCGATATCTTGAGTAATGGGGTTGCACTGCTAGGCTACATTAGAAATAATCATGCTTAATTAGCAAATATTTTTACCAACCACATTTATAGATTGAGAAAAAGAGGCACAGAGAAGTTAATTATCATACATAGATTAACCAGGTGGTAAGTAGCTTCCTTAAGAAGGAAGGAGTTCAGATGCCAGAATTCAAATTTTAAACACTGCTCTGAACTCCTCACATTTTTCAGCTTCCTGCAGTATAGGTAGTTCTCAGAGCAAAGGAGTCCTGGATGCTGAAGTCACATTCTTCAAAGGCAAGGACAAGTTGGGTTCAGTAAATCAGCATCTGTCTCAGAGACTTCTATGGACCAAAGAGCTAAGCCTGTACCTTTCCTGTGGGTCAGGCAGGTATCCCTGCTCCAATTAGAATCTATGGGCTCAAAATATTAGGAAATTGCAAGGGTGAGCTTGGCCATCAATTTAAAATCTTGAGGTGCTTCTCTAGTTGTAGACTTTGGGTTATGCACCATACTTTATAATTCACAAAATATTGGGTTGGCCTATCATGTAACTTGCCCAAAGTTCTTCATATTTTAATGTAACAGACCTCTGAATTACAGTTGGAGTAGTCTGGCACCATCAGTCAGTCCTCTATTCTAGACCATGATAATTTACATGAATACATAAAATTTAATTACTTAATACCCCAAATTTCAGAAATTTTAGGTCTTTGTTGCTGCACACTCAAATCTCTCCTCTATGAACAATATAAGCAGCATTTGTAGCTAGTAGGTTCTGCTAATGGACAAATATTTCATGAAGAATGACATCTGGATGTTGGCAAAATTTTCAGGAGTTTTCAAATCTTATAGAAACTTTGAAACTCTCTTCAAAATCTGTCCTTCCAATATGATATAACAAAAGCTTTAAGTGTTTTACTTAGCTTTCTTTCATCTAATAAAAAATGCATTGACCTTTGTCAGATAAAGAGTATATTTGAATTGTTTTGCTTATTTTTTGTTTTGTCTATACTTTATAATGAAATAATATGCAGCACAAGTTATACTTGTAGGGCTAAATTCCTGGTGTCTTAGAAAGGGGTGATAACACAAATCTTATAAACAAATCCAGAAATGACACATAGATTTACCACTTATTGAGACATTCTATTTTAGCCTTCTAGAATAGTCTAAATGAACATCATATAGAAAGCAGAAGGTAAAAGGTTAAATAAATAGGAATTTCCATGACTAAAGCCTTCAAAATATATGCAATATATTGAATATGTAATTTACTTATATGTTTGACAATTAAGTTAAAATAGTTTGTAAATATACTTCAGATGTAAAGAGTATTACATGAGGATGGATGGCAGTTGAAAAGGAAAAGGTACACTTTTGTTTAACTTCACTCAAAGAAACTTTAGTTTCACATTTAATTTTATATTATGGTAGAACATATTAGATGGAAACAAGTTAAATTCTTCATTAAAGTAACTATCTTTAGAAGTTGCTTTTTGTATACAATGGCAGATAAAATATTTATAAACTATTTTCCTAGCATCTGGGAAATTGTTTATAACCATGTGTTTAATAGATCCAAGTTTTAGAGTACAAAACTTTACTCAAATTTTATGCAAAATTTTACTCAAATTTTAGAGAAGAAAGCATCCATGACAAACATAATAAAATTCCTTTTATTGCTGGTGAGAAACATAGAGTAAACATATAACAACATATATTAAACTCTCTTATTTTGCTGGTGAGAAAATGGATGTGAGCATCAGAAAACTGAAGACTTTAAAACCCTGATGTCCAAGTGACATTTGTAGTAGGGATAGCAGAAGTACAGAGCTCATTCCCTGGCATGGCATGTGCTCAGAACCTTGACACAACTAAGTCACGCATCCAAAAAAAGCATGATCTTCATTGTCTTCAAAAAATTACCCTTCTTAAAATACACCTGCTACACACACACACTTCTGCATAACCACCTCACATGCAAAAACACAACACAAACCAGTGTGCTGTGCTGATGATATGTGTCCTGTTTTTAGTCCCATCTAAGTGCCTCAGACATTATTGGCCATCAAAATACATTTTAAAAATTAAGCTAAAGTTAGCATAACTGTGAATATTAGTGATAGGAAAAGATAGGTCAATACCTTCAGAAGACAAGTTATCTAGCAGGCTTATCAGAGAGTTCAGGATAAAGCCCAGAAAATGTCATTCTGTGGACTTGATCAAAATTGAGCAGTGGAGCCAATATACTTTATAATTCCAATGATACTGAATAAGTTGACACTTAAGGTAAGCTATCTCTTTCCCTGAATACTGTGTGCTCCCCTTTATTTCTCCATAATTTTTCCATTATTTAGACCTCTGTTTATTTCACTAAAATTGATATGTATTTTTTATGGCTTGATATATAGGATTGTCATTACTACCTGTATTGATAGATTATTTGGCAATCATGAATTTCATACTATTAATAAAATAAACATACCTAGAATTATAAATTTACTATCTGAGACCACATTTCTTTCCCCAATGCTGACCCCTATACACTTTTTAGGGCTGTGAAG
>JAQZBX010055135.1:0-18491 GCA_029593785.1 Cabassous unicinctus | reverse complement strand
AATCCTTCCTTGAACAGTTTTTACAGTTTAAAAAAGTCTGTCTACATGTTGTGTGATTGTGGAAGCATGTGTTTATAGTAATATAATGCACTCATTATGACACTGCATTGAGTTCAGATTTTTCTAAACTGCAACAAAATGTAAAAGCTCTAAACTCACATTAGAAATACAAACTCAGCCTAAGGACTTCTCTTTACTAGTACCTACGACAAACGACACCAACATTTTGTTCCCTAGTTTTCAATTGTTAAAAAGTAATTTATGTTTCACATGTAAAAAGTATTAGTATTAGTACTTTGTGTATTACTGTTAGTTTATTCTCGACACATAAAGGACTTGGGGCAGTTTGCAAAAATACAGAAAACGTGAAGGGAAAATTAGGAGTCCCAAATCATTTTGCATAAGATTTTGCACAGTTTAAAGATGCATCACACATTCAGCTCTGGACCCTACAAGTCAAAGATTTCCCCCTGTTTTACTCATAATTCTAAGTGATCAAGTTTTTAAAAAGGAAATTAAAAAATGTAGACAACATTGACAATAAAGCAAATGCTCCCTTTTGTGACTTTGGAAAATCACTATCAATAGAAATATTGTTTATAATATTGAATTTATTTTTAAAGGTATCTGTCCCACTAGGCTCTGATTTAGAAATTACATAGTAATCAAATATGATATTGTTCATTTTAAGCTTGCTTTAAAAGTGTGTAATAAGAATCTCAATCAATCAATCAACAATAAAAGGATTTTGATATAGAATGTGCATAGTCATGCAATCTTAAGTGTCTGGAGGAAAAATTGCTGAAGTGATTTAATGTAGGACCAAATGCAGAAATTTAAAATAACCATTTACCTTCAAATGTGAGAGATGTTATCATGGAATCCACTGGCTTTTTACTGCCTCTTACAACATCTCTCCCCATATTATTGTGATTATCCTTAAAAGTTTAGAACATATTTTTATGTTCCTCTGGGGTACATATTCCCCTTTGGTAAATAATTAAGCACAACAGGGTTTGAGTGTATTGCCTCTAAAGCCACACTTCCAAGGATAGACTTCAAATGCTATTGCTTACTTTAGTGTCCTCAGGCAAGTTGCCTAACTTTCCTGAGCCTCAGTTTCCTTATCTGTAAAATAAGGATAATAATAGTATCTATCTCAGACGTTTCCATGAGAATCAAATGATTTAACAATTGCAAAATACTTAGAACAGAGCCTATTACACAGAAACTGCACCAAAAAATTTTAAAAACATTTTGACAATGATAACTTCAAAGATTAACTTTGTAGCAATGATTCCCAAATTTCTATCACTGTCCCTGTTCTCCAGTTTTCTAAATTTAACTGTAATGTCAACTTTTAAAAAAATGAAATTTGGTCTTATTTTATCTAAAACTGAGGCAGGATAGAATAGGGACCTAAGGAGGAAGGGGCAGAAAACCTAATAAGAGAAACTGAGGCAAAGGCCTGTTTATTAGCATTAGCCTGCTGAGTCACACAGGCAAGTTAGAAAGGGGCAATTTACAGCACAAACACCCTGTGGCTTACAGCACACAGCACACACCCAGCAGCTGCATTATCAGAAAGCAGCCAGCAACATTATTACATGGCAGGAAAAAGGAAGGGGCAGAGGGGCACCACTACCCACCCACTTTCAGGTTATCTCACATTTTGTGGACAATGACCAGAGACCAACCACCACCAGCCAACATGCCCTGCAGAGCTCATGGACAGAAGCCAGAAGCCAATCACCACTGGACAGCAATCCCTAAATCCCTAAGACAATCAAATCACCCAATAGAGTTTCCCTGCTTTGCGTCAAATATGCCAATCAGCACAGGTCCTGGAATCCTATACCCCCATAAAACAGGGGACCCTCGGGCAGACCTTTGCATTTCTCTCCCTTGAGAATGTCTGCCCCATGTCTGAGGGGGTATACTTCTGTTCTCTTGCTTTACGCCCCAATAAACTCTCTGCTTGCCTAATTTATTTGTGGCTAATCCTTGACTTCTTTCTCATAACAAAGCCAAGAACCTAGACACTGACCACTGGCTCTGTTAACAAAACCATGCTATATTCACCCACCAGTGACTTATTTAATGCCTATTTTGTGCTAGATATAGTTTCTTAGGTGTCAAGGGTACAAAGGCAAATAATTCTTTGTTCTCTGTTGGGTGAGAAACAAGTAAACAAGAAACAAACAAATGGCTACATTGTAGTGTGCTAAGTATTTGGATTAAGATATTTGGAAGCTATAGAAGCTGAGAATCATCTAAATCAGAATTTTGCTCCAATATTGTATTGATTATCTATTGCTGCATAACAAATTACCCCAAAACTTAGTTTTAAACGACAAACATTTATTTTTGCGTAGTTTCTGTGGATTAGAAATCTGAGCACAGTTTAGCTGGATGTTTCTGGCTCAGGGCTCAGGAGCATTACTTCCAAATTCATTTGTGTGGTTGGTGGCAGAAATCAGTTCCTTGTGAACTGTTGGCCTGAGGGTCTCAATTTCTCACTGGCTTTTGGCTGGAGGCTTTCTCACTTCCCTACTAAGTGGGCATCTCCTTAATGCAGCTCACATTATGAGCTGGCTTCCCCTACAGTGAGAGCTCCCAGTGAGCAAGGGAGGGCCAGCAAGATGGATGTCAGTCTTGTTGTAATGGAATCTAAGAAGTGACATCCATTATGTTTGCCACATTTTATTTGTTAGAAGCAAGTCACTAGGTTTACCCCATACTCAAAGGGAAATGATTCCACAAGGGCAGGAATACCAGAAAATGAGGATCATTGGGGACCATCTTAGAGTCTGCCTATCTCAAATGTGATGAATTATATTTGTCTTTTAAATTGTTTTATATATATATATATATATATCCTTCTCTGCCTTTTCTGTTTTTTCCCCTTCTCTCATTATATGTAGATGCATTCATTCTAAAGTGCTGTCTCTTCACTTCAGGAAATTCACAGGACTCCAATAAGAATAGAGAAAATGAAAAAAAATTAAAACATGTTCTAAGGCTGAATAGTAAAATTTGATTGAGTTAGAGATAAATTCAATGATCATAGGTCATCAAAGGTAATTATGGGAAATATGAATGCAAATGTAATCAGCAGTTAATCAATATCTTTTTCCACATTTTCAGTAACCTAGTGGTATGAATCTTTGCACAGCCATTGAACAAATTCATTAGACAGGTAAACACAGTTTATACTCACAACGAATACTAGTTAAAAACAAAAGCAATCTATGAAATGTTTTAGGTATCAAAAGCTAATCAAAATCTACTTCTAAACTTAAAAAAATATATATATATTTAAAACATAATCCAAGGTAGATAAAAATCCTTGCATCATTACTTAAGTTACAAGTCTGAGAACAGACTGATTTAACCCTATAGTTTGCCTCTCTCCTCATCTTCCAGGGCCATCCACGATAATTTCATGTGCTTGTAGTCACTGAGGCTCTGGAATTTGTATCGACTGAAATGGGAGTGAATGAGTTAATGGGAAGAATCCTGAGAATATGCTAGAGTAGTGGTGTTTACACTTTTTAATTGTGCATCCCATTAGTCAAAGATATTTGAGCATGCCCCATATATGTATAATTCTACATTTTAAAATAATATATAAATTAATATTTATTAAAGTATATTAGGCACATTACTGAAGATATGCAATCTAGAAATACAAAAGACTGAGATGAAAAAATTATTTTAAAAATAAATTTTGGGAATGGAGGTGGCTCAAGTGATTTTGTGCTTCCCTCCCACAAGGGAGGTCCCAGGTTTGGTTCCCAGTGCTTCCTAAAAAGAAGATGAACAGAGAGCAGACAGCAAGTGCAAAACAACAAGGGGGGCGGGGGGAGGGAGAAATAAATAAAAAAATAAATCTTTTTAAAAAACTTAACTTTTTTCATTTATTAATGGCACAGCAAACCTTTTTAATCTTAAATTGTAGATATTTGTATGGATGTCCTAGACAGGTTATTTTTAAATGTGTTGCTAATTATAATTGTATCATACTATAATAAAATATTGTAAAGTACAACATACACTTGGGGTTAGATTAATTGCTTATAATAGTGATATAAATCTATATTTCAAATAGTCTTAAATTTTTTTAGCTTACATCTTGTCAGAAATGATTGGGTTATCATTGATTTCATCTCTCATTGTGACTGAAGAGTTCCATCAAGGAGTAGGGAAGATAGCATTCTGCCATTTTTCATTTATTCTTGCATTATAAATTTTATCATTAATCTGCATTTCTTTTCAGAAGCCTTTTCAAGCTTTCAGTCATTAGTGAACATTAGTTTAGTTAAAACTAGATGATATATCTACAAATCCTATTAACCAGCCAAAGAAAACAATATAACACATAATAACAATATGTCTGAGTATCACAATATGTTATGACACTCAGAAAAGAAAAGAAGAGCAATGATGCCATGAACATCCCTCAACATAGATGAGTGCAGACTGAAATACTGACTGAGTTAGGGCATCCATTTACTAAATATTAGTAAAGCTCAACTTCTTTATTATTTTTAATAATAATGATTATAATTATATATATATCTATACATATACCCTAATTTTTTTTTCCATTCAGGGCTGTGCACAGTCAAGTCTGGAAACCACTGTATTGGATATATCTCTTGTGGGTTCATCTATCTCCCCAGTGAGGTCTGGACTGTGATGAGGGTTTGCAGAAGGCACATGAGAGTGTAAGTAGACAGAACTCTGGGCTCCTCTCCCCTGCTGTAAACAAAGAAACTCCACTTTTATTTATTTTACATATTGAGATTTCTGATAAATTTTCATTTGAACAAAGGATTCCACAGCTAAACATGTGTGAAACTTTCCTCTGGAGAAGCCTAGGGGGCCCATGACTCACAGTTCTGATAAATCTTTGAAACTGAACACTAAAAGGTAAAATTGTAAAGATGGTGTTTTACTAGAGAGCTAAATATACAAGTTTTTAAAGTTCCTGGGTTTTTGTTTCTTTTCTTTACATGCTAAGTCACAGCCTTAGATCTAAAAGAGAAAGTACTTTAGCTAAACATGCTACAAAAGTTTTGAACATAAATAAATGCTAAATGCATTTGCATTGATAAAAAATGCATTCAATTTTTTTCTTAGTTGAGACATTTAGTAAAAAGTTTTGAATATTTTAGAAACAGATCTTATTAAAGAGAAGCTTAAAAAAGGATATGGTTCCCGGAATATTTCAGTGAGTTTAGTCTTGGTTTGTTTTGGGGCTTTAGAAATACCAGCTAGCTCATGCATCTTAAGATAATATAAAATCAGTGGACTCTGACCTCCAAAATTGAAGAGAATACGGTTAAACTCTGGACCAGGGCTACTATAATGGGACTGTAAAGAGAAGAAAAAAATCAAGTTCATTATTATCTCTGTGTATTATTGAAAAACTGTAAATGAAATATAACTGCATTATAACTGTAAATAAAATTACTATTTAATATATTGAAATAAATAAAAGAAAATTGTACAAAACATTCTATTAATTAAAGAAATTAACTAAAGCCTGAGGCTATGAGTCTGTGCAGAAAGCCTTTCCTCGCCTTTTGATTTGTTAGCGTACTTGAAATAGGTCAATAGAGATTAGCCAGTCTGAAGAACAGAAAAAAGAACGAAGAGAGATAGGGACAGGAAAAAAGGTATGAATAAATAATGGTCAAAAGCTTTCCAAAATTTCCCCAAACAAACAAACAAACATAAAACACCCTAGGAGCTGAATGAACTCCAAGTAGGCTAAATTTAAAGATATCCACACCTAGACACATCATATTCAAAGTTTTGAAAGCCAAACACAAAGATAAAATTTTGAAAGCAGCAAGAGGAAAACAACTCATCACATACAAAGGAACCTCAAAAGACTAACAGCAGACTTTTCATTAGGACAATGGAGGCCAGAAGGTAGTGAGATGACATTCAAAGTGCTGAAAGGAAAAAAAAACCCTGTCAAGCAAGAATTCTATGTCCCAGGTTATATCCAGTTTGGTCTTTAAACTACCTGTTTAGGGAGACATCTTGTAATCTTTTTCCTGCTTTAGCCTTGGATATTGTAATCTTACTGAAGCTCTAGAAATAGAAATTTCTTTTTCTTTTCTGAAGTTTTCACTTATTAAGTTAATGAAACCATAGTTCACAGCTCCTGTATCCTCTAGAAAGATCCATGAGTTTTAAGGTTTGTCTGACCAGGCATGAGTAGAATAAGATATTAAATACAAAACCATTGTCTTATAGAGGTTTAGCCATTTTCTCAAATGCTTTAAAGCAGAAAGTCCCAAATTGCCCAAAGAACTCTTGCTAGAGACATTCCAAATAGCTAAAACAATTAATAGAAGCCCCACTGCTTCTGTTAATCTGAAAGATTTAACTTGTCAAAGAAGTTAATATTTCAAAAACAAGACTTTTACAGTCAAAAGTCATCTTAGCAATAAATTTGAAGAACTAAGCAAACCTGCAAACCTTGGAAAAGTCACAAGGAATGAACTAGCAAGTCCAAGGGGTGTTTTTGGTGCCCAATTTTTCTGCTAATTTATTAATGGATAATTGCTGACAAGCCCTAGAAAGCTAAATTATTTGATTTTTGAGGTTTGAATGTGTGTCCTGCCAATGCTCATATACTTTTAGTGACAGGGAACCCACAGGAACTCATTTAGCAGTTAGACAACTCTGATGCTTAGAAAATTCTTTTTATGTTAAGCTAAAATTGGTCTCCCCATAGCTTTCACTTTATACTTTTTAAAGCCACACAGAGGAAAAAGTCCAAATAATTCCTCTTTACTACAGTAGCTCTCTACATATTTGAAAACAATTACTATGGCTTCCAGAATATTTTCTTTCCCAGTGAAAATATCTTTATTTACTTATTTATTTACCACTGCTCAAACAATATTGTTTAAGAGCCCTTAATAAAGCTGATTACTTTCTGCTCAGAACACTTTTGTTTGTGAGCCATTTTATGATGCAGGACTCCAAAATGAACATCAATAATTGTCTGACCAGCACAGAGTAGACCCCATGTATCTATTTAAATAACCTAAAATTGAAGTCGATTTTGGGATCAACCACATTTTACCATTGACATATACAGAACTTACTGTTAAAATGATTCCTAAATCTTTTCAGGCATACTGCTTCCAAGCTAAGGCTTTGTCAATCTACATTTTAATTTTGGTCCTTTATACTTTTTCCCCAGTGAAAGTTCACCTTCTGAGATCAAGCCTATCACTCTAGCCTGTTGCGAGCTTTTGGTCATCCATGTATTTGCGATTCTTCTAAACTTTATGGCTTATACATTTTTATCTAATAAAAGTGGCAACCACATTTTTATCCCATTGTTGATACAACATTATGTATGGGATAGGGCCAATGGAGCAGCAATATGATGTACTGCCTAAGACATATCTCCAATTTGTTTTATATTCTTTAACACTGTCTTCTGAAAAAGATTGTTCAGTCAATTACAAACCCATTTGTCCATATTTTTTTCAATTTGTAAACAAGGTACAAGAGTCCATTTTTAGTGCTTGCTAAAGACCAGATATACAATTCCTATTACATCCCTGATTTATAAATCTAACAATCCTTCTCAAAAAGGAAATAGTGTGACATTGTTATAGATTCCCAAACTGACTCCTAGAAATCACCACTTTCTCTCCTAAGTACTCACAAACCATCTTGGCAGCATTGCGAAGGGTAGAATAAGGTAGGAAGAGATTCTAATATACCTGGATTATTAAAGACCAGGGAATACATGAATACCAACTATTTCATAAAATGTTTTTTACATAGGCATAATGTATAAATTTAAATTTATAATTTTAAACAACATTCAAATCCTACTACATAATTCAGACAAAATTTTAATAATAAACACTGTAACAGATTTAAAGCTTAATTGTCTTAAAAGTAAAGAGAGCAAATCCAGAATTTCAAGCCAAATAACCTCCTCCATCCTTAACTAAAGAAATACAAGGTGGCTAGTCTATGGGATCTCTACTTAGGGGACACCATCAGGAATGTGCAGAAGCTAAGCAGTCAAGACTTGACAGGAATAGTATCTAAATGTGGTCAGTTATTCCAGGGCTGTAGCTTATGAGGTGGGGGCAGGACAACCACTGCTGATATGCCACTGAAATTTTTTCCGCAATTTTGACTGGTGCTGATTGAGATCAGAGTCATGTGAAAATACCTAGAAGGAATCTTTCTATGTCAATCCAAAAGAAGAAGCAGTTCCAGAAAGAGTTGTGAAGAAAATATAAATGTTATGATTTTTTTCATTAGAGATAGGGATATTATGAGAATAAAATAAGACTTTTAAATATAAAGATTAAAACTCCCCAAAATAAATCATTACATTTTTTTTCACAAATTATACGTCAAGAATGTAATTACCAGCACTGCCTATGTGAAGCTGGATCAACTAAATATATTGCAAAGTAAATAAGTAAGAACATTTGAGAATAATCACTATACTTCAAACCTTTGTTGTCAGTTTTGGTAATCTTGATTCTTCCTTGGATGTGCACACCATATATGCTCTGGGATTCTTTAAAATTTTCGTCATATTGAAGTCTATGGCTAAAAGAGAAAATACAATGTTTTCTTAAATCATGCTTTTTTGTTTTTCACCAAAAGTTATGTTAGCTCTTGCTCCTCCTAGCAGTGCGTCCTAAACATGGAAAACGGTGGAGACAGATGAAAGAGGGTGAGGATATTATAGCTTGTCCCGGTCAGAGGAAATGATGAATATTCCACCACATATTATTATTAAATAGGGCTTTAGGGCTTGTAAAATTTATTTACTTGCATTATCTCATGTCATCCTCACAAGCAATTCTATGAACTGAGCAACATTTCCCACAATTTCCAGATGAGAAAACTAAAATGGAGGAAATTCTATGACTGCTTAAAGTTGCCATCTATTAAGGAATAGAGAGGCTACAGACCTAGGTTTTTTGCTACTAAGTCCAGAGCTCTTCGCATAGCCCTCTAATTAAATGCAGTAGGATGCTTGGGCCTTTGCATGTCAGAGTCCACCTTTTCCATATTCTGACAAGACATCCACAAAAGGAAAGACTTGGTGATCTTTCCTTTAAAACACCATAAATATGCATGAGGGTACTAAAAAAATCTTGGCTTGACTAAGAGGAAAGAACTATATGATTTAACCAACCATGTCAAATCAGTCTAAAAGTTATAAAGGCCATATTAACATAGAGCAGAGAAAAAAGGTGATCTGAGAGGCTTGTTCTAGACCCTGAAATTATCAGTTACCAAGGACACTGATTAACTCTGGGTTGTGATATTGATGATAAACCTCTTGAATGGAGGAAAGACACTGGATTGCTTCTTTTTTTTTTCCATTTTTCATTAGAGAAGTTGTGAGCTTACAAAACATTCATGCATAATGTGCAGAATTCCTGTACATCACCCCTCCACAAAAACCTTACACTGTTGTGGAACATTTGTTACAGATTATGATCAGATTATTGCCACTATGGTCCATAGTGTAGACTTGGTATATTTTTTTTCTATACACCACCTATTATTAACACTATTTATTAGTATTGTATGTTTGTTATACTTCATGAGAGAACACTCATTGTATTGTTAACCACAGTATATCTTCCACCACATTGTTCACTGTGATATACAGTCCCGTTCCTTGTACATTCTATCCAAAATGTATACTCAAAAAGTGTACATTTTAGATAGAATGTACTTTTATCACAGAGTTTTATCACAGAGTTCTACAGTCATCTCCCCAGCAAACCTTTGAATGTTTTCCTTAGTCCAAAAGAAAAAATCACATACCCGCCTATTACTGACACTTAGTGTTGATATAGTACCTTCTTTGACATTGATACAAGAATATTACAACATTGCTATTAACTATAGTCCAAAAATTACATGAATTGTATTTTTCCCATGTATCACTATATTCTTACCTCCTTGTGATAGTGATGTACATTTGTTCTATTTCATAGAAAAACATTCTTGCATTTGTATTATTAACCACAATCCTCCTCCATTTCTGGGTTCACTATGTTATTCAGTCCCTAAATTCTTCATTTTTTTTTTTTTTACCGGGAGTTCCCAGGGATCGAACCCGGGTCCCTCCATATGGGAGACGGACACCCAACCATTTGAGCCACATCTGTCACCCCTTAAATTATTCTTTAGCTTTCTTTCAATTGACATTTATACCCCTAGACTACCCCTTTCAGCCACAAGCCCATTTATAAACCAGCCATGTTAGTTATACTCACTATAATGTGTTACCATAAATTCTATCCATTTCTACACTTTTACAGTCAAGCTAATTGAAAATTCTAATACATTACCCATCAGTACCCCTTAGTCCTCATGCTAGCTCCTAGTAACCTAAAGCCTAGGTTTTAATTCTATATGTTTAGGCTTTGTATTTAGTTCAAATTTGTGAGCCTATATACTATTTGTCCTTTTGTGTCTGGCTTATTTCACTTAGCATAATGTCTCCAGGATTCATCCATGTTATCATATGTGTCCCAATTTCATTTCTTCTTATATAAGAATAGTGTTCCATCATATGTATATACCACATTTTGTTTATGCATTAATTGGTTGATGGACACTTGGGTTGTTTCCATTTTTGGCAATTATGAATAATGCTGCTATGAACATCTGTGTGCAAATGTCTTTTCACATCACTGTTTTCAGTTCTTCTGGATATATTCCTAGTAGAAGGATTGCCAGAGTATACAGAAGTTCTGTATTTAGTTTCCCGAGGAACCACCAAACTGTCCTCCACAGAGGCTGCACCATTCTACATTCCCACCAATGGTGAATGTTCCTATTTTTCCCCAACCTCTCCAGCTGTTGTTGTTCTCTGTTGTTGTTTTTTTTTTTTAAATAGCCATTCTATAAGGTGTGAGATATTTCATTGTAGTTTTCATTTGCATTTCCCTAATAGCTAGTGATATTGAACATTTTTTTATGTGCTTTTTCACCATTTGTATTTGCTCCTGAGAGAAATGTCCAAGTCTTTTGCCCATTTTAAAAAATTGGATTGCTGCTCTTTTGTTGTTGAGTTGTATGATCTCTTTATATAGCATGGAAATTAAACCCTTATTGGATATGTGGTTTCCAAATATTTTCTCCCATTGAGTGGGTTGCCATTTCACCTTCTTGACAAAGTCCTTTGAAGCACAAAAGTGTTGAGGTTTGAGGAGGTCCCATTTAACCATTGTTTTCTTTCATTGCTCATGCTTTTGGTGTATGGTTTAAGAAACCACCACCTACCACCAGGTCTTGAAGATGTTTTCCTACATTTTCTCCTAGGAGTTTTGTGGTTCTCACTTTTATATTTAAGTCTTTGATCCATTTTGAGTTAACTTTTGTATAAGGCATGAGGTAGGGGACTTCTTTCTTTCTTTTGGATATGGATATCCAGTTCTCCCAGCATCATTTGCTGAACAGACTGTTCTGCCCCAGCTGGTTGGGTTTGACAGCCTTGTCAAAAATCACTTGACCATAGATGTGAGGGTCTGTTTCTGAACCATCAGTTTGGTTCCATTGGTCTATATGTTTATCTTTATGCCAGTACCATGCTGTTTGTTTTTTTTTAACCACTGTAGCTAGGTATTATGATTTTAAATGTCCAGAATGAGAGTCCTCCAACTTCGAACTTCCTTTTTGAGAGGTTTCTGCTTATTTGTGGCCCCCTACCCTTCCAAATAAATTTGATAATTGGGTTTTCCATTTTTTTAAAAAAGGCTGTTGAAATTCTCATTGGGATTGCATTGTATTTGTGTACCAATTTGGGTAGAATTTGACATCTTAATGATATTTAGTCTTCCTATCCATGAACATGGAATGTTCTTCCATTTATTTAGGTCTTCTTTTATTTCTTTTAACAATGCACTATAGTTTTCTGAATACAAGTGCTTTTCATCCTTGGTTAAGTTTATTCCTAAATATTTGATTCTTTTTGTCGCTATTGTAAATGGAAGTTTTTCCCTGACTTCCTCCTCAGATTGCCCATTGCTAGTGTATAGAAAAACTACTGATTTTTTTGGGTATTAATATTGTATCCTGCCCCACTGCTCAATTTGTTTATTAGCTCTAGTACCTTTGTTGCAGATTTTTTTGGGCTTTTCTAGGTATAGGCTCATATCATCTGTGAATAGTGAAAGTTTTACTTCTTCCTTTCCAAATTGGATGCCTTTTATTTCTTTTTCTTGCCTGATTGTTCTAGGTAGAACCTCTAGCACAACATTGAGTAACAGAGGTAACAGTGGGCATCCTTGTCTCATTCCTGATCTCAAAGGGAAAGCTTTTAATCTTTCATCATTGTGTACAATGCTAGCTATGGATTTTTCATATATGCCCTTTATCATGTTGAGAACGTTTCCTTTGATTCCTATCTTTTCAAATGTTTTTTTCATCAGGAAAGGATGCTAGATTTTGTCAAATGCCTTTTCTGCATTAATCAAGATGATCATGTGATTTTTCTTCTTTGATTTATTAATGTGGCATATTGCGCTGATTGATTTTCTTGTGTAGAACCACTCTTGCATGCCTGGGATAAATGATCATGATGAATAATTCTTTCAATGTGTTGTTGGATTTGGTTAGCAAGTATTTTGTTGAGGATTTTTGCATCCATATTCATTAGGAAAATGGGTCTGTAATTTCTTTTTGTAATATCTTTACCTGGCTTTGGTATTAGGATGATATTGGCTTCATAAAATGAGTTTTGTAGTGTTATTTCCTGTTCAATTTTTTGAAGAGCTTGAGCAAGGTTGGTATTAGATTGTCTTTGAATGATTGCTATAATTCACTTGTGAAGGCATTTGGCCCTGGGCCTTTCATCTTTGGGAAGTCTTTGATGACTGTTTCAATATCTTTGCTTGTGACTGGTTTGTTGAGGTCTTTTATTTCTTCTAGTGTCAGTGTAGGTTGTTCATGTGTTTTTAGGAATTTGTCCATCTCATCTATATTGTCTAGCTTTTTTTGCATACAAATGTTCATAATATTCTCTTATGATCTCTCTTATTTCTGTGTGGTCAGTGGTAATGTCCCTCCTCTCATTTCTGATTTTATTTATTTGCATATTCTCCCTTTCTTTCTTTGTCAGTCTAGCTAAGGGTTTGTCGATTTTATTGATCTTCTCAAAGAAATTTTGGTTTTGTTGATTCTATCTACTATTTTTTTGTTCTCAATTTCATTTATTTCTGCTCTGATCTTTACTATTTCTTTCCTTCAGTTTGGTTTGGGAATAGTTTGCTGTTCTTTTTCTAGTTCTTCCAGATGTGCAGTTAGATATTCTATTTTAGCTCTTTTTTCTTTTTTAATGTAAGCATTGATGGCTATTAATTTCCCTCTCTTCACTGCCTTCGCCGTGTCTCGTTGGTTTTTATATGTTGTGTTCTCATTTTCATTCATGTCAAAATACTTGTTGAATTCCCTTTCAATTTCTTCTTTGACCTACTGATTATTTAAGCGTGTGTTGTTTTAATCTCCATATATTTATGAATTTCCCTTTTTCCATCCATTATTGATTTCTAGTTTCATTCTGTTATGATCAGAGAAAGTGTTGTATAATTTCAATCTTTTTAAAGTTATTGAGACTTGTCTTGTGATACAACATATGGTCTAACTTGGAGAAGGATCCATGAGCACTTGAAAAGAATGTATATCCTGTTGTTTTGGGGTGCAGCGCTCTATAGATGTCTGTTAGGTCGAGTTCATTTATCTTATTATTCAAGCTCTCTGTTTCTTTATTTATCCTCTGTCCAGATTTCTATCCAATACTGAGAGTAGTATATTGAGGTTTCCAGCCATTATTCTAGAAACATCTATTTCTCTCTTCTGTTTTGACAGCATGTGTCTCATGTATCTTGGGGCACTCAGGTTAGGAGCAGAAATATTTAGTATTGTTATTTCTTCTTTGAATTGCCCCTTTTATTAATATACAATGACCTTTTTCATCCCTTATAACAGTTTTGCATTTAAAATCTATTTTGTGCTACCAGATGTGGGGCTCAAGTGGTTGAGCTCTCATCTCCCACATGGGAGGACCTGGGTTTGGTTCCCAGTGCCTCCTGAAAAAAAAAACAAAAATGAACAACAAGCAAAACAAACAGAAAAACCAACTCAGGGAAGCTGATGTGGCTTAGTGGTTGAGCGCCATCTTCCTACATATGAGGTCCCAGGTTCAACCCCCAATCCTGGGTACCCCCCCCAAAAAAAAAAAGAAAAGAAAAAAAAACTATTTTGTATAATATTAGTATTGCTATTCCAGCACTTTTTTGATTACTATTTGCATGGAATATCTTTTCCAACCTTTCACTTTTATTTATTTATTTAAAGATTTATTTATATACTTTATCTTTCTTTCTTTCTTCCCCCCTCTGATGGTTCTCTTGTCTCTCCACTCACTGTTTTGCTCACCTTCCCCAGGAGGCACCGTGAACCAAACCCAGGACCTCCCACATGAGAGTTGGGTGCCCAGTGGCCTGAGCCACATCTGCTTCCCATGGGCTGCGGTGTCTGCTGGCTTGTGGCATCTGCTTATTTCAGTGGGGGCAGCATCTATCTAGCTCATTGCGGTGGAGGCACCATCTAGCTCGTGGTGGGGGTGTCGTCGAGCTCATTTGCAGTGGGGGCGGCATCTAGCTTATTACTGTGGGGGTGGCATCTGCTCGTCTTCTTTTAGGAGGCACCAGGACCCAAACCTGGGACCTCCCATGTGGTAGGTGGGTGCCCAACTGGTTGAGCCATATCTGCTTCCCCAACCTTTCAGTTTTAACTTGGTTGTGTCCTTACATCTGAGGTGAGTATCTTGTAGACAAAATAAGGATGACTCATACTTTTTTTTTTTTTTTTAGGTACCGGGGCCAGGGATTAAACCTGGGACCTCGTATGTGGGAAGCCAGCATTCAGTCACTGAGCCACATCAGCTCACAACTCATACTTTTAAAATCCATTCTATCATTCTCTGTCTTTTGATACGGGAGTTCAAGCCATTAACTTTCACTGCTATTACTATAAAGGCATTACTTCCTTCATCCATTTTGTCCTTTGGCTTTCTGTTGTCATATTGTACTATTGTCTGTCTTTTTACCCTTTAATTTACCCTTCCTAATAATCTTCACTTCTACACTCTTCTCCAAGTCTCTTGCCCTTGTTTTTTCCTTTCAGATTGTAGCACTCCCTTTAGTATTTCTTGTAATTCTGGCTTTTTGGTGACATATGCTATCAATTTTTGTTCGTCTGTTTAGTCTTTGAACTTACTCTCATAGTTGAAGGGCAGTTTTGCCAGATACAGAATTCTTGGCTGGCAGTTTTACTCTTTCAGTACCTTAATACATCACACCACTTTCTTCTCCTTTCCATGGTTTCTGATGGGAAGTCACCACTTATTCTTGTTGAGTTCCCTTGTATGTGATGCTTTACTTTTATCTTGCTGGTTTCAGAATCCTTCTTTATCTCTGATATTTGTCATTCTGAATAGTAGGTGTGGATAGGTCATTTGGATTTATTCTGTTGGGGTGTGTTGATATTGATATTTATGTCTTTCATAAGGGTTGGGAAATTTTTTGTCATTATTTCCTCAAATATTCTTTCTTCCCCTTTTCCATTCTCTTCTCCTTTGGCACTCCAATAATGCATATGTTTGTGCATTTCGCATTGTCATTCAATTCCCTGAGACCCTGTTCCATTTTTTCCATTCTCTTCTCTTCCTGTTCTCCCATCTTTTCCAGTTCAGATATTCTGTCTTCAAAATCACTAATTCTGTCTTCAAGCAATTCAAATCTGCTCTTATGTGCCTCTAATGTAAAAATCTTATCCATAGTATCTTTCATTCCCATAAGCTCTGTTACTTTTTTTGTTGTTGTTACAGGCTTTCAATTTGTTCTTTATGCTTACCCAGTGTCTTCTTAATATCCTCTACCTCTTTAGTCATATTTTCCTTCAATTACTCAAATTGATTTAGGAGAGTTGTGTGATTATCATGATTAATTATCTTAAATCCTGTATCTCTTCAGGATATTTGGTTTGTTCCTTTGGCTAGGCCATCTCTTCCTGTTTCCTAGTATGGCTTGTAATTTTTTGCTGATGTCTAGGCATCTGAATATGTTGGTGAATTTACTCCAATGGCCAATTTCTCTCTCTTGACTATTTTTTTTCTCCACAGCTCTTCTTTGATATTTGGTTCAACTTATTCTAAATCTTTAAAATTGCCCAGCTTGGGGCCCCTCCCCAACATTAGGAAGGGGGAATAGGAAAGGCTTTAACAAGGCCTAATCTGGGGCCCCACATGCTTCTCACCTTGCAGCATGCCCACAACAAAATCTGGAGTTGCCTACTGCTTTTCTTTTCTTGTTTCTTACTAAACTCTTTACTCCTTTGCCAAAGAAAAAACTGTCCAGCTTAAGTTATCAAAATCAGGCCAGGGACTCACTAATGGGGTGAGATTTTCTCCCAGGAATTAGGGTAAAGAAATACCCAAAAGCAGTTTTTTTTCCATGCAATTTTGAGACTGGCTAGCAGATGGTGCTCATCAGGGCACCTTTCCACAAAGGTGTTTCAATCTCCATTTTCCTGTGTCTTGTTTTGGCCAGAGCTGAGATTCAAAGCAGGCTCTGCTGGCTGAATTCACTGAATAAAAGCCCTCATCTCCCCCTCCCTTTCCCCTTGTAACCCCTGAAAGGGAGGAAGATGTCTTTTCCCCTCTCAGTTTGCTGCAGTGAGCCAGGGATTTTACCCAGGGCTTATTATCTTGGGGGGTGGAGGGGAGCCCTTCCCATCCACTGTGGGGCTTGGTAACTCATGTTTATTGTTTTGGGTTCTTCGTCTCTCTGTCCCTCAACCTCCTGGGAGTTGTCTAGCACTGTCCTGGTCTTCTGATCCCCAAAGCAGCTCCCTTGGACAGCTTTTGGCTCTTTCTCTTAAGTTTTTGTGAAAGAGTTGAACCCCACTTGCCTACTCCAGCACTGCCTTCCTGGAATTCTTTCTTATTTTTTAATATAAGCATTGATGGCAATAAATGTCCCTCCCAGCACTGCTTTAACTGCATCCCATAGGTTCTGATATGTTGTGTTCTTGTTTTCATTCATCTCCAGCTATTTATTGATTTCTCTTGCAATTTCTTCTTTGACCCACTGGTTATTTAATATTGTGTTGTTTAATCTCAATATATTTGTGAATTTTCCCTTTTCTTGCCTGTTGCTGATTTCCAGCTATATTCTATTATGATCAGAGAGATTTGTATAATTTCAATCTTTTTAAATTTATTGAGATGTGTTTTGAGACCTTTCTTGTCTCTAATAATAGATTTGCTTTTAATGTGTATTTCATCTGATATAAATATAGCTACTCCAGCTTTTCTTTGGTTACTGCACACGTGGAATATCTTTTTCTGGCTTTTCATTTCGATCTGTTTGTACCCTTGTGTCTAAGGTGAGATTCTTGTAGACACAAGAAACTTATGCATTCTCCCAGTTTGTGTCTTTTGATTGGAGAGTATAATCCATTAACATTCAATGTTATTACTGCAAAGGTAGTTCTTACTTCACCCATTTTGATCTTTGTGTTTTATCTGTTGTATCTTGTTTTCATCTCTCTTTATACACTTTTAATTACTTTTACTGTTATAATCTTCATTTCTAGACTCTCTTCCAAGCCTCTCTCTCCTGTCTTTTCTTTTCAGGCTGTAGCACTCCCTTTAGTTTCCTGCAAAGCCAGTCTCTTGGCTACAAACTCTCTCAGTTTCTATTTATCTGTGAATATTCTAAAACTCACCCTCGTTTTTGAAAGACAATTTTGCTGGATATAAGTTTCTTGACTGGAAGTTTTTGTCTTGCAGTATCTTAAATATATCATGCCACTGCCTTTTTGTTTCTGTGGTTTCTGATGAGAAATCAGCACTTAATCTTATTGGGCATCCCTTGTATATGATGAATCTCTTTTCTCCTGCTATTCTCAGGATTCTATCTTTATCTTTGACATTTGATATTCTGATTAGTATATGTCTCAGAGTAGATTTATTTGGATTTTTTGGATGGGAGTACTTTGTGCTTCTTGGACATGGATATCTATGTCCTTCAAAAGAGTTGGGAAATTTACAGCCATTAACTCTTCAAATATTCCTTCTGCCCCCTTTCCCTTCTCTTCTTCTGGGACACCCATGACATTTATGTTTGCATGTCTCTTGCCATCATTCAGTTCCCTGAGACTTTGTTCAAAATTTTCCACTCTTTTATTTATCTGTTCTTTTGTATGTTCACTTTCAGAGGTCCTGTCTTCAAGCTCACTGATCCTTTCTTCTGCCTCTTCAAATCTGCTGTTATATGTCTCCATTGTATTTTTTATTTCATTTATTGTGACTTTCATTCCCATAAGATGTTATTTTTCTGTGTTTGCCTTCAAATTCTTCTTTGTCATCACCTAGTGTCTTCTTTTTTTTT
>JAQZBX010055134.1:0-18693 GCA_029593785.1 Cabassous unicinctus | reverse complement strand
AATAAATAAATAAATAAATAAATAAAGCTTATTAGACAATATTCCCACATAGTGAATTATTCTTTACTTAATTCCACCACCTCTAGCCTCTTCCATTTATAAACAGCTAATCAACTAGGATTCATTATAGTAACAATAGATTACTGATGAAATATCTGCAAAAAACAGATTCTAAGAAGATCTTATAAAGGCCAAAGAAAGCATAGGAGACATAAACAGGAAATTCATAGTAATTTGAAACCTCTGGCATAAGCAGCTTCAGCAGACCTTACATGATGTCAAACTCCAGCAAGATTAACATAAAAGTTCATTGTAAAGATCTATTTATAAGAGTAGATCTTACCGCAAACTCATAATTGGTTTTGTCTTAGTTTACAAGTGACACAATGACAATATTACACAATGGGAAATCTTATAAAAAAGAATTTATTGGTTAAATTGTCAGAGTCCAGAAGCCTGAAATCGTAGAGTCAGCAAAGTTATGCTTTCGCTCAGCATCTATTGTATTCTGCACTGCCATAATCCTTGGGCAATCTCTCTTCCTTTGACTCTGCTTTTCTTGATTAAACAGAATTTCATCTTCTCTCTATAAGATTCTAGTAATATATTCATTTGGCCACACCTGAACAGGATCTCCAAAAATCATATTAAAAAATGAATACACAGCATTACTCACTTTAATGTATTAACAGATTCTATTTACAAACTGGTTGATGAAGACAGGGGCACATACTAAGATTAAGGATATGTGTTTTGTAGGGGGCATGTTTCAAACTACTGCAGTCCACCATCAGGAATCCAAAATGATATGTTTTTACTACATTCAAAATACAGTCTCTTCCTCCCAATACCAAATCTTTAAGCCACTTCAGTGACAACTCTGAGTCTAAAATCTCTTTAAAGTAATTGATGGGTTTGAGCTAACCTGGGGAGAAGTTCCTCTCCATAAATGGACCTAGCAAACCTATTAAATAATTAACTTGATTTCAATATACATTGGTTGAACAGGTAAAGAATGGATATTCCTATTACAGATGGAAGCAAGAGGAAGGAAACAAGAGTCATTGGACTTCTGGGAAGATGGCAACAAAGTAGGTAGGCAGACATATATAATCAGCCTGGGAAGGAAGGAAGGAAAGGGAGATAGCTAGCAAACAGAACAACATGACCAAGTGGGTTTCATCCATGGTATGCAAGGATGGTTCAACATAAGAATATCAATCAGTGGTATACATCACAATAACAGACTGAAAGAAAAAAAATCACAGTATCATCTGTATTGGTGGAGAAAAATCAGTTCACAAAATATAGCACAATTTCCTTACAAAAACACTTCAGAGATAGGAATAGAAGGAAACTTCTTCAATGTGTTAAAGGGTATATATGAAAAACTCACAACTAATATCATATTCAATGGCAAAATGCTAAAAGCTTTCCCTTTAATATCTGTAACAAGATAAAGATGCCCACTGTCATTGCTCTTATTTAACATTGTGTTGAAAATACTCACTCAAGAACTTAAGAAAATAAGAGATATAAAAGGCATCCAAATTGGAAAGGAAGAAGTAAAAATTTCACATTTTCAGATGACATGATCCTAAGACAAGCCCAAATTGTCTTAGGGAAAGGGGGCAGAGAGAGCCAGATAAGCTTCTGAAAACTACATAGTCTGTTGAGTGGGCACATCTCAGTTTAAGAACACTTGCCTCACATATATGATATCTGCAGCAGTTTGGCAGTTTGATGTAGTTATGAATTCCAAAAAGAGGTATGGGATTATGCTTGTAAACTGGTCTGCTAATCTGGGCATGATTAAATTATGATTAGGGCATTGACTGGGTCATATCAGTAGGGTGTTGGGCCCACCCCTTGGTGGGTGGTGTCTCAAAAGACATTGCAAAGGACAGAGTTGGAGTCGTTTTTGAGGTTGGAGTTCTCATGTTGGAGTTTTGCTGCTGGAGCACAGGGAGGCGAGGAGATAGAGGTGCTTGGTCGTGAGGAAGGAGAGAAGGCCCCAGGATAGAGACAAGCCATTTGCCTGACAGTTCACAGCTGGCCTTGTGGATAGAGGCAAAGCCTAGAAGGCCTTATAGTCTATAGCTGATCTTGTAGAGGAAACAGAGAAGCTAAGCCTGGAGAGAAATGGAGCCCCGGGAAAAGAGGAACCCAAGAAGTCTAAACCCTCGCCAATGTCGGCAGCTCCCTTGCTCCAACACGTAGCAACAGACTTTGGTAAGGGAAGAAACTTATGTTTTATGGCCCGGTAACTGTAAGCTTTTACCCCAAATAAATACCCTTTATAAAAACCAACTGATGCCTGGTATTTTGCATTAACATCGCTTTGGCTGACTAATGCAAGGTCCATGGTACAATCCCCAGTACCTCCTAAAACATGGGATCCAGAGAGTGATCCACTGGTTGTTAGGAACCCAGCTGGCATCTTATGACAAGGAACATGTAGATTAATTATTTTTTTTAATGTTTTAGGTTTTTCGATCTGTTGTTTTTAAATTTTTATCTTTGTAAAAATTTTCTTTATTTCATTTGCTAAAATGGGAAATTGACTTATGGAGGGCAGGTTGCAGGGTGATTGATGAGGACTTGTGGCCTGAGAAGGTTCCTAGGGACTCAAGAGGGAAGCCAGTTTTTCCTGGGTTGTTTTGTTTTGTTGCTTGTTGTCATTTCTCTTTCTTTGTTTCCCTTTTCCTTTCATTATTTTTCTACTTAGTTTATTTAATTTCTTTCTTTCTTTTTTCCTTTTTCCACTGCTTTTCTTTCATTCCACATTTTCATGTTTGGTCTCCATTTTTCCTTTTTCTCTTTTCTTTTTATGACTTTTAAATTCTCTTCAAATTTTCCATCCTTTTTAATTCTATCTTCTTCTATTTTTTCTTGTTTCCTTATTTATTCCTCATTTTTATTTTTATCCTTTTGTACTTTTTATGATTTTTCACTTATTATTTATTTTCTTAACTTTTATATGGTTTATCTACCTTTTTAAATAATTATTACTTTTATTCTTTTTCTCTTCTTATCTCTTTCAATTTCTATGCCCTTAATATTTATTCAAGGCAACACAGACAACTACAAGGAGATAGAATAAGAGAAAACAAGTGAAAAAAGGACTATTACCACATAAAACACTAAATAAAACCCTAGAGTAGAAAAAGAAGTTAACAATTTGAATAAGCCCATCAAAATAAACAGAAGAGTTCAAAATATTCACAGATGAACAGAAATTAAGAGAGTATTTCAACAAGAAACCAGTCCTTCAAGAAATACCAAAGGAAATTCTTCTGGTTGAAAGGATTAAAAAAAAAAGTGAGAAAGAGAATTGAAGGGGAATGTAGGAAGGAAGATTATTGGTAAGAATATCTAAAAATCTAAAAAGAGAAATAAAAACAACAGATGACATATATAAATTTAAACATATATGGACAAGAAGTGGGTTCTTAACTAGGGATCCATGGAAACCCTGTGGATATTTCAGGAGTCCATGAGGTAGAATTGCAAAAAAATCAACTTATTGTCTCTATTTTCTTTGACCTCTAATTGAAATCTAGCATTCCCTACGTTTATGAATGTATGCAATGAATTACAGTAGTATTCATTTCATATCACATTACAGTTGTTACATTTCTCAAAAAATCACTTAAGCTCATTCATACTTCAAAATTATGATAGTTGTTATACCCAATGCTAGTCAAGTGTCATAAAACATCTACTGATATATTCTGAGAAGGGGTCAATGGTTTTCACCTGACTGGCAAAGGCATCTGTGAAAAAATAAAGGTTAAGAACCATTGGACTAAGTTAAGTAATGCCTTGACAGTAATAACATTGAATGTTAATGGATTAAACTCTACAATCAAAAGACACAGATTAGTGCAATGGGTAAGGAAATATGACTCATATGTTGTTTAAAAGAAACTCATCTTAGACCCAGGGATGCAAGGAGGTTGAAAGAAAATGGCTTTAAAATGTTTTTACATGCATGCAATAATCAAAAAAGTGTCAGAGCAGCTATATCAATATCACACAAAATAAACTTTAGATGCAAAACTATTGTAAGAGACAATGAAGGACACTGTATAAATGGGGTAATCTATCAAGAAGAAAGAATGGTCATAAACATTTATGCACCTAACCAATGTGCCCCAAAATACCTAAGGGAAATATTGGAAAACAAAGTGGAGACACTGATGCCTCTACAAGTATACTGGGGGATTTCAATACACCATTATCACTATTAGACAGAACATCTCAACAGAGAATCAATAAAGAAACAGAGAGCTTGAATAACAATCTAGAGGACCTAGACCTAATAGACATAAACAGAACATTACACCCAAATATAGCAGGATATACATTCTTCTCAAGTGCACATAGATCATTCTCCAGGATAAAACACATGCTAGGTCATAGAACAACCCTCAATAAATTCAGATTGAAATTATGTGACATAATTTCTCTGAACCCAATGGAATGAAAGTGGAAATCAGTAAGTGGCAGAGAACCAGAATACACACAAAGGTATGGAAGTTAAACAACACACTCACAAACAGTGTGTCAAGGAAGAAATTGTGAGAGAAATCAGTAGCTACCTTGAAACAAGTGAAAAATGATACTACTGTGTATCAAAACCTATAGGATGTAGCAAAAGCAGTACTGTGAGGAAAATTTATAGCCATAAATGCCTACATTTAAAAACAAGAAAGAGCAAAGAATCAAAGACCTAAGTGCACACCTGGAGGAATTAGAAGAAGAATAACAAACTAATCCCAAAGCATGCAAAAAGAAGGAAATAAGAAATATTAGTGTAGAACTAAATATAACTGAGAAAAAGAAATACTAGACAAAATTAACAAAATGAAAACGTAGTTATTTGAGAAGATTAAAAAAATTGTAAACCTTTAGCTAGACTTTCAAAAATAAGAAAAAAAGAAGAAAGATGATGCAAATACATAAAATAAAAAAGTTTGAAGGGGATATCACCATGGGTCCATAGAAATAAAAATAATCATAAGAGGATACTTTGAAAAACTGTGTGCCAATAAGATGGATAATTTAGATTAAATGGACAAGAGCTTGATGAACTCAACTGACTAATCACAAATAATGAGATTAATTCATCCTCAAAAATTCCCAACCAAGGAAAGCACAGGACTAAATGGCTTCACTGATGAATTCTACCAATCATTCTGCAAAGAAAAAACACCAATCCTGTTTAAACTCTTCCAAAAAATAGAAGTGGAGGGAACATTGCCTAACTCATTCTATGATGTCAACATCACCCTAAAACCAAAGCCACATAAAGATACCTTAAGAAAGGGAAACTGCAGATCAACCTCTCTAATGAAACTAGATGCTAGGAATATAGTTGATAAAAGTATTCAACAAAATATCCAACAAATCATACACCATGATCAAGTGAGTTTCAGCCCTTGTATGCAATGATGGTTAATCATAAGAAAATCAATGTAATATACCACATTAACAAATCAAAAGAAAAAAATCACATGAACATCTCTATTGCTGTAGAAAAAGCATTTAACAAAAATCAGCTTGCTTTCTTGTTAAAAAGTCTTCAAAATATAGGCATAGAAGGAAATTTCCTCAGCATGTTAAAGGGCATATATGAAAACACCGAGGCTAGTATCTTATTCATAGGTGAAATACAAAAGACTTTCCCTCTAAGATCTGGAACAAGACAAGGATGCCCACTGTCACTGCTCTTTTTTGTTTGTTTGTTTGTTTGTTTTTTTAAAAGATTTATTTATTTTATTTATTTAGCCCTGCCTTGCTGCTTGCGCTGCTGTGTCCATTCGCTGCGTGTCTTCTCTGTGTCCGCTTATCTCCCCCTTGCTGTGAGGTCTTGCCGCATCAGCCCATGGTGCCGCGCAAGCCGGCCTGCCCTCACAAGGAGGCTCCAGGAAGCGAACCCGGGGCCTCTCATATGGTAAACGGGTGCTCTATCCATTGCACCACACCCGCTTCCTGCCGTGAGGTTGCTGCATCAGCCCACCGCACTGCTCAGGCCGATTGCCCTCACAAGGAGGCCTCGGGACGCGAACCCGGGCCTCCCATATGGTAAATGGGGGCTCTATCCACTGAGCCACACCCGCTTCCCTGTCACTGCTCTTATTTAACATTGTGTTAGAAATACTTACTTGACCACTTGGGCAAGAAAAAGACATAAAATGTATCCAAATTGGAAAGGAAGAAATAAAAATTTCACTATTTGCAGATGATATGATCTTATACATAGAAAGTCCTGAGAAATCTACAATAATCTTTCAGTTGTTGTGTGATTCTCTACCCACTGTGGCTATGCCCCATGAACATTTGAACCTATTTATATACCTTATATGTATGCCCAGGTGAACTTCCTTCCAAGTATCCCCCATCACTGACACCCCACCTCATCGATCCTCCACTGCCATAGTGGTAACTGTTCTGTGATTCAAAACCTCTTCATATTTAAGCCAAGAATATTGCCAAATTTGATTAATAGGGAAATGAAATAATAACCATAGGTTTAAAATTAAGAAATAAAATACAAAGTTTGGGGTATTAAAAAAATGAAAAACATTAAAAAAACAAAATATATTAAAATAAATTATTTTTTGATGTTTTTCCTTATATCACTGTAATATTAGTTGTGTATGTACAGTGGCATTTTCTTCCATTTCTTCCCAGTGTATTAATTTTTTTTTATATTGCCTTCAAAAAAGTTTTATGTCACAGTAAGTTTGCATACAGGATATAGGGGACTCCCATATACCCAACATCATACCACTTTTCCATCTTACCTATTAATAATTTTTTCAGATGTGGATGGTACATTTGTTACAGCTGATGTATAAATATTGAAACATAGCTACCAACCGTGGTCAATGGTTTACATTATGATTTACATTTTAGTCCATATACTTTTATAATTTTTTAATGAAATTTAACATGGCCTGTATCCATCATTGCATGATCATGCAGAACACTTTCATTGCTTCCAAATACCCCCTCTTCAATCTCTTCTATTCTTCACTCCCCCCTCCCCTTGGAGCCCACGGAGACCATAAGGCTTCACTCATTGGAGGAGAAGATTCTTAGATACTTGCCACAATGCTGAGAGTTGGACACATTAGTCTGTCCTCCCCTATTATTAACTACCCATGCTCTTGAAAGACACAACCCACTCTGTCTGAGAGCATATCGGGCCTCCCCAGCATGGGACTAACTCCTTCCCACTCATTATGTGGTTCTCCCTTCACTGATACAGCACACTGACAAAATAATCACTCACACATTCTCTAGAAGACTGTCTTAGGTGCGCCCTATCCCAAATATCCCCACATTCAACACCCTAAACAAGTAATATTTCCTTGTCATATTGCCAATAGAGTTTTCTCAACATTGTAGTTTCACCCATGTACCCACCTATCCCCAGTGTTCACCTATTCCCTCCTCCAACCCTCCTCCCATTTCCTTGGACCATCCAACCCATACTCTACGCCTTATCCCTGTGTCAAGCTTGCACTGCCCAACCCAATAGTACCCATACACCCTTGTCATATCTCTTCACTGCACAGCTACTCACTTCCACCTTATCATAGATTTTGCCCATATGGGCATTGACTCACCACGTTCTTCTCCCTTTCTATTTCCTGTAAATCTATCTTCCAGACTCGAGCTCTCTGAGTAAGCTCAATTTACTTAATTCATATCATAGAGGTCATGTACTATTTGTCGTTCAATTCCTGGCTTGCTTCACTCAACATAAGGTCCTCAAGATTCTTCCATGTTATCCCGTGTGTAAGTATTGTATTCCTTCTTAAATCTGAGTAATATTCCAGTGTAGGTACATACCACATTTTGTTTATCCATTCATCTGTTGATGGGCATTTGGGTTGATTCCAAATTTTGGCAATAGTGAATAAAGCTGCTATGAGTATTGGTGTGCATATATCTGTTTGTGTCCTTGTTTTCATTTCTTCTGGGTATATACACAGCAGTGGAATTACTGGGTCATATAGCAGATCTATATTTAGTTTTTTGAGGAACTACCGAACTGTCCTCCACAATGGCTGGAACGTTCTACATTCCCACCAGCAGTGGATGATGGTTCCCATTTCTCCACATCCTCTCCAACACTTGTAGTCCTCTGTTTTTTAATTGGCCACCAGTCTAATGGATGTAAGATGGTATCACACTGGAGTTTTGATTTTCATTTCCCTAATAGATAGTGTTGCTGAGCATCTTTTCATGTGCTTTTTAGTAATTTGTATTACTAAATACAATAAATTAAATAAATAAATTACTGTGGAGAAGTGTCTGTTCAAATCAATTGCCCATTTCTAAATGGGTTGTTTTACTTTTTCTTTTCAAAATATAGGATTTCTTTATATATGCTGGATATTAAGCTCCTATCAGATATATGATTACCAAATATTTTCTCCAATTTGGTAGGCTGTCTTTTCATTTTCTTGACAAACTCCTTTGAGGTGCAAAAGGTTTTAAATTTGAGTAGGTCCCATTTATGTATTTTTTCATTTGTTTCCCATGCTTTGGGTGTGAAGTTCATGAAGCCATTTCCTATTACAAGTTCCTGTAGATGCTTCCCTACATTATCTTCCAAAGTCGTTATGGTATTGGCTCTTATATTTAGATCTTTGATCCTTCTTAGGTTGATTTTTGTATGTGCTTTGAGATGGTGTTCCTCTTTCATTCTTTGGATATGGACCCCATTCTCTGCGAATTAGCCTCTCAAGGGTTAATGTAAGTATACAGATGGAAACTCTAAGAAATAAGTAAAGGAAGTGCTAGGAATACAAATAATGCATAGCTTCTATGGAAATAAAAATTCTGCATGTGGAAGCAGGCCCCAGAGAATAAATGCTAGAAAATAAAATGGAATTTTTTTATTCCTGTTTAGTTATTCCTGTTTACTTAGTTTAGTTATATCTGCAGAATTTAAGTGATCGTTCCAAGATCGCCTTATTGTAAACATCAATTCTCATGATTAATTCATTGAGAATCCTGAAATTTTGAATTCCTAACATGTTCTTCTCCATGATTTTTATTCCACTCTTCTTAAATGACAAAGCAAACAATCGTTTTCCTGATTTGAGCCAAGGCTATGGAGCATGGACAGAATTGTAATATAGACCTCTCTAAAAATGATGTTGATTTAATTAGTCTTGGCTGGGCTCCATCATTAGCATATTTATTTAACACTCTCCAAGTTGTTTCTAATAGAAATTGTTTTGAGAACCATTGGTCTAAAAACTGACAGGATTAATGAGGGCAGCCATGTTCTCACTTGTAAAGGAATCTTAGTATTTTTAGGGGACAATGATATATTTAGCTAAAATTACTAACCTATGAAATTTAAAGGGGAAAGATTGGATAAGCTTTGCCAGAAACTGTTTGGAAAGGGAGTATCTCAATATTTTTATCTAGCATTTCATCTTACTTTTTTGCAAATAACAATGACAGGATTGTGGAAATGCAGCAATCTTCTTATGATCATAAAGAAAGAGTCATGAGAATGAAAGAATGCTACTCAAAGAATGGTAGGTAGGTATTGCAAATAACAGGCATTGCCTCCATATTATTCTTGTTGTATTAAAGTTAGCAGTGAGCTCTATATCTATATAAAAGCCAAGTTAACACACTTTAATTATTAGTGTTTTATATTTTTTAGATATCTGATAGATCAAATATATGTATATGGTTATTTTTAAATTTTCAATGAGTGATTCTTTGTTTATGCATCACTTATACTTTCCATAATCAAGTTGTGAATACATACACAAACACACACAAACACAAACTGATGGGAATTTACTGGGAGCTATATTGAATCCATATAACAATTTAAGAATTGTTATTTTCAATTTTTAATTAAATCTATGGGCAGATTACATTTCTTGTTACTTATGACTCATATTTATTTCCTCAAAAATTAATATTTTATGGACATTTCACATTATTTATATTGCCCATAAGAATTTAAGGATTTTGATAATGAGAAATTTGATTTCAATTTTAAATTTTATTTTTAAAATAATTAATCCCTAATATAGACATACATTTGATTTTTAATTTAATATAATTAAATTCATTTTATTTGTTTCTTTTTCATATAGATGCATCTAAGAATTTAAGCTTCTTGCCTATCACACCTAATGTGCATATCATTTAATCATTATACTTTTTAATTTTCATTTCAAAGGCTTCTTACCCCATGCCTTATAAATTCTTGAGTTACTTTTTTCACCATAACACACACATATCTTGTGAATCAACAAGCCCATTCCTAGGAAATGGAAATGTATCTGTACACCAAGGCAAATATAGGAATGTTCACACCAGATATATTTAAAATAACAAAGAAAACCAATAAAAGCAATATGCTTAAATAAATCTATATATAAATAAATCTATATAGATTTATTTAAGCATAATAAATCTATAGTGGAAAACCACACAGTAAAGAAAATGAATTAACTAAGGCCTAGAACAGCTTTATGGATGAGTCTCACAAATATAAATAGAAAGCTACCAGATACAAATGGTACAGTCAATATTATTCCTTGTATATAATTTCAAAAACATGCAATACCTACTTATAAGTAATTATATTGTTTCTGATATTACAAATAATGGGTAGTGATTGGGACAGGATATGAGGGGGCTTTCCTATCTGGTTTTCAGTATGATTTTGCTTACACACAGGCATTTCCATTTTACATTACTTCATTTTATGGTTTGTGAATTTATATGCCATATTTTCCATATAAACCTCTTTATAAGAGCATTTGAAAAATTATTTACTTAAAAGCATGTTAACCATTTAATTTCAGACATCAACGTTCAGTGATATTATCTCTTCTAACTTATAGATGAACATAGGAAAAAGGGACAAATTTTAACTGTATCAATAACAGGTCAAAGTGCTTGGATCACTAAGGACAAAATCTAAATTTTTTTAAAATTAAGCAGTAAGTTTAAGCTAGCATTTGGACAGAAAATGCATACTTTGGGTAGTGATCTGGTCTACAGATAAAATGGGGAGTGATCAGTGTGGGCAAATTTTAAATCATTAAATTTTTTATTCCTTTTTATATCTTGCAAAATCCTTGCAATTTAAATATATATTTTTATTTTTCCTGCTGGATACTGAGTTTTATTAAATTTGCAAACTTATGGCAATGAAGATTTTGTATGAGACAAATGGTTCACACATATAAGAAATTTTAAAATTGCAGGAAACCTAATGAAATATCATTTTAGATCGATTCAATTGTCAAACATTACATGCTTTAACATATCTAAATGATAAAGAAGATGTCAATCAACAGTACATCTTTTAATCCTTGAGAAACTTCACCATTGCAACTATTTCTGAAGGTAAAATATTTTTTTTTCTGTAACTATGAAATTTTTCACACCATATGAATCCTTAATTCAGTTCATAGATATGTAAGCAATATAAACTCTTGTATATATGAAACAGGACACTTGTACAACAATGTTCATATTAGCCACACTATATATAATCATATAAATCTAGAAATAAGGCAAACATTTTTCATAAAAATGGATACATGTGGATACATATGTAAAATAAACATTGAAAAGGATGTTATTAAGGAACTAAATAGAATGGGCCAGAGTTACTGCAAACTATATTAATGTAATACAAAGTAGAGTGAAAATCTCAATTTTATTCTTCAGTTGGAGTTAGATGAAGGGATTACAGTGAATATTATACACCACCTAAGACATTCATGAATCAATAGACTCATTTTATCTTGACCAAAGAATGAGTATTCCTAAAGGATATTACAAATTATGATTAATAAAATGGATACAAAGACATTGACAAAGAGTCTCTAACATATTGCACAGATAATATATTTTCCCTTGCAAGAGCATTGATCATTCACACCAGGAATGCTAATTATAGTTTATTAGCATAATGGCTTATATCCAACTATAAATTTAGTACCACATGCTTTAGAAATCATCACCACTAGTTATTATCAGCACTTAGACATCAATACATTCTCACTAATTCCTGATTTGTGTATAAAGTATTAAAGAAAATTCAGAAAACAATTTTGTGGTTTTTATTAAAGTTAAATATATGCATAATTAACTATAGCCAAGCAACTGATTTTTAGGTATACAACCAAGAAATTTATGTTTATATTTCCACAGAAATTTTGTACATATAGTTTATGGCAGTTATATTCATAATAATTATTTATATCCAATATGAAAGAAAGAAGAAAGAAAGAAAGAAAGAAAGAAAGAAAGAAAGAAAGAAAGAAAGAAAGAAAGAAAGAAAGAAGGAAAGAAAGAAAAAGAAAGAACAAGAAAAGAAAGAAAGAAGGGAGAAAAATGAAGATAAATGACTGCATGTATGTACTTTTATCTACATAAGTGTTTAGTCTTCCTATAGATGACCTTGACATTATGTGCTTGGATGAATTTATCTCTTTTTCAATGAATTTCAGGTATTTTAAATGGCATTACAGAATATTTTTATGAGATGTGAACATTGTTTTCATAGATAAACAAAGTTGATAATGACATCATTTCTCTAGATTCTAGATTGGAAACCCATCTAATACAAAAATCCATCTAATACAAAATAATGTGTTTTTTTTTAATTTCTGAAAAGAAGAGGAATGAAGACGTTAATCACAGATTATTTAGTAAATGTTTCTTGGTGTTCAATTGTTTCCAGACAGTGGCCTAATCAAGGATTTTTATTTTTTGCAATCTAAATCAATATGTGATTACTACAAACTTTTCTTTTACTAATTGCATTACCTCAGAAGGATTCTCATGTCCTTCATGACTTCCTTATACCTCAGGCTGTAGATAAATTGGTTCAGAAGTGTTGTGATAATTCCTGTTCAGTGGAGAGTAAGGACTGTGGCATTACATATGTGGAGAGAGAAATACCATGGAATAGACTTGTACCAGCCGTGTTGGTGGAACAAGTCTGTGTTTTTCCATTACTGGAGCTCATCTGAAATAATGCAGTGAGCACAAAAGCATAGGCAACTAGAATGGTCATGAATGGTAGCATTAGCATATGGCCACTCACGTAGATGATATACACATATTGGGAAGTTTCCTGACACATCTAGAGATGGGACATGATAGGAAAAAAATGTTTACTGAGCCAAGACTTATGGAATGGAAGTTGAAATACATTTTTAAAAAGTATTAAAAAGTTCATGAAACTACTGACATATGATCATGGAGAAACAGATCTCTTATCATGACTATAGGATAATCTAATAGGTGACAGGTGACTAAATATCAATTTTAAGACATGAAACCAAGAGGAAGCGCTTCAATTCAACCAAGGACGAAAAACATTAAGGTTTGAGTCTCACAGCCCTAATAAGTAATGGATTTACTATGTGAGAGAAAGTTAGTTGTTGTCTTGGGCACAATGATAGAGATTTACATCATGTCAATGATGGAAAGCTGGCTATTAGAAAGTATTTTGGAGTGTGAAGCCTGAAGTATATTCAGATGAGTTTAAACAGTAATATAGTCCCATGAATTCTACTGAAAAGAGGATATAAATAGCAAGAATGAAAAAAGTGTTCATTCCACCATATTGGAAAAGACCAAGAATAGGCAAATGCCTATTCTGCGGCATTAGAGATGATCATGTAATTTTTCTCCCTTGCTCTGTTAATGTGGCCTATTACATTAATTGCTTTTCTTATTTTGAATGACCCTTGCATACCTAAGAAAAAATCCTCTTGATCATGCTGTATAATATACTGGATATGTTGTTGGATTTGATTTGCAAGGATTTTCTGGATGATTTTTGTATCTAAGTTCTTTAGAGATATTGGTACGTAATTTTCATTTCTTGTAATATCTTTATTTGGCTTTGGTATAAGGGCAATGTTGGGATCATATAATGAATTAGGTAATTTTCCCTTTTGACTTTTTGGAAGAGCTTGAGCAGGGTTGGTATTAATTCTTTATGGAATGATTGGTAGAATTCACCTGTGAACTTATCTGACCCTGAGCTTTCCTTGGTTGCGAGATTTTTTAAAACCACAGATTCAACCTTATTATGTGTGATTAACATGTTGAGTTTTTCTATTTATTCTTTTGTCAGTGTAGGCTACTCACCTGTCCAACCCCACATTCCATATGTAAATCCATAAGCTTATGGTGGAAACATATAACCTTTTCTAGACATACATTTTGTCAAAATTAAATGCACCAGGGACCCTGCCAGCCATAGTTGACAAAAGAACACTCCCAGTATTGTATTCTCAACCAGTCCTCTGCATCTCCAGAGTTCATCTTTTCCTTCCTCCCACCCTCCCCCCAGTTCTATGCATAGCCCAACCCGTCAATGGTGGGTGGATGTGTGGAGAAGTGTGCACCTGGAACAAGCCTCTACAGAATATGAATGTGTTCATGTGGCCATTGTTTGTATCTTAGTGGATGGAGACTCCACAATAATGAACAAAATATTAAATTCCCATCTTGTGGAGTCCTGCTACATTCTCTAATAGAGTACATAGGCTGTGCCTAATAAAAGATAACAGACCTATACACTAAGCCCTCTATATTAATGCTTGGACTTATGAACATTATTCCTGTAAAATTGAAAGTTAGCCTAATAATATCTATGGCCTAATAGTAACCTCCTGAAAACCTCATTGTTACCCTAATGTGTCCTCTCTTTAAGCCAAATTCAGCAAATAAAGTCACTACATTCCCCCACCCCCCAGTGTGGGATATGGCTCCCAAGGATTAGCCAACCTGGTGTTGAGCCACCCAGGGATGAATTTGGAGAAAATATTGAACAAAATAGGGAAATATTAACTACAGAAGACATTTTTGGCTAAGAGATTTCAAAGTGAGTTGGGAGGAGATTCCAGAGATTAGACTTACGCATATGTCAAGCGGCATTCACTTCCAATGGTTGGGGTATCTCGCTAACTGCCACAGTAAACAAAGCCTCAAACAGCAGTGCTCCCAAGAGATCTAGAGACATATGGACACTATCAGCAAGTCACACAACCTATGGAATCAACAACCTGTCAGTGGACTTTACCTTGGAATATATGATATCCTATCTCTCCAAAGTAACAGAGTTAGACTCATTTATAATTTCCTTACACATGAATCTTCTGTCCCTTTTATTTGAACTTATATTTATCACTACACCCATTAAACATATGTCCGAGAGCTTAAATCTTTGGTCTGCTCATAAGCCAGTAAAACCTTGAATCTCAGCAGATTTACAGCCAACACCTACTCTCCAGCTAATTGGACTCACCCAGGACAACTAACAAAAGGATGATAATTGACCATGCCCATTCCAAAAATCAGAGTATATACAACTGCAAGAAAAACAATTCCTTACATCTGCCCCATAAGATCTCAGCTCCCTCTCAATTTGTAGCAGAGCAGGCATTGCATCCCAAAATACTCAAGTTTGAGTAATGAACAAACATAAGGGGGGACTTCAACAATGGATGAAAGTAGAATTATTATTGTGGTAACAAAAGAAATTGTAACATTGATATAAGAATAAGGGTTAAACCAGAGATTCTGAAGGGAGATGGAAGGAAGAATAGGTAGAACATAGGACATTTTCAGGGAATTGGAATTATTCTGCATGACATTGCAATGATGGATAGAGACCATTACATATTTTGTCAAATCCTATAAAATTATATGGTGCAAAGTGTAAATAAGGTAAACTATACACCATTGGTAGTAGTAATGCTTCTTTATTTGTTCATCAGTTGTAACAAATGTACCACACTAATGTACGATATAATTAATAGGGAAAAATTTGAGAGGGGAAGATTGTGGAGTATATGGAAATCCCCTACATTTTCAATGTAACATTTCTGTAATCAAAAACTCCTTTAAAATCAAAGTTAGAAAAAACAAATACAATTTAAAAAATAAGTGTATTTATTTTCCCTTTCATTAATTATAGTGCACATTGAATTTTACTGTAATGGTTGAATATGGTTCACTATGCAACAAAGCATTTTTACATTTTGAATAAGCTTATTTTTTGTTCAGTATCATGCAACATCTCCTTTTGTGGTCTTTAATCCCAGCAAAAATAATGATTGAGAAGAAAACAAACAACCAACATAATTTTTTAAATTGAATTTTTAAATTTATATATATCATATTTTTTAACAAATCAGTTTTATTGATACATACTAGTAAAGCATAAATCCATTCAAAGTGTACAATCAAAGGTATTCAGTATAATCACATAGTTGTGAAAAGATCACTTCAAAAATTTTTGACACATTTGCCTTATTATTCCAGTAATAATAAAAATACTAAAAAAACAAAAACCAACTAAACAAACAAAATAAACTAATCACCTCTCAATCTCTCTCTATGCTTCCTGTTCCATACATAACTTTATTCTGTTTCCTTCTCTCTAGTTTATTTGTATTTATATTTTGTAAAAACAATCATATATGCAATATCACCAATATTCACATTTTACAAGAAGTTTCACTGTTATACAGTCCCATTAACATAAATTTTTAATACTGTAGCATGAGTATTTTTTTTAAGTCCTTGAGTCATAAAATCGCATTTAATCATAAATTGTGTTCCTTTGCTTGACTTCTTTGCTAAATATTTAGAGTAGCATTATGTAAGGTCAGTAATTGTGCCAAATTTATATCTATATGTTAACTAGAAATTATGAAGTGTGATTGAAATCATTTTCTTGAATTATTATGTTAAAGTTGCTCATCCAGTTCTCATTGTATAGTTGAATAGACATGTCACAATTGGAAATGGAATAATTCTCTTAAACCATGCGGTCTAATTCTAATTTCCAGCATCAGAAGTAAATCCTGATCACTTTTGACATAATTTATAGAAGAAGGTTCATTTACTACATTTACTACAACAGAAAGTGAACAACTGCAAGATGCAAAAGGAACATGGGATTGGATGGAGAAATATTTAGTAGAGAGGAAGGAGCAGGTGACCTATTTGGCAATAAACTAGAACTAGAAAGAAGAAATGGCTGTGGCTATTTCAAGCAGTTTATTTATTTATTTTCTTCTGTTAAATGACACTTATATTTTACATCCCTTATATTTTGTACATTTGGGATTTCTTCAGTTTGATAAATAGTATCTTTATCAGACACAAAGTTAGAGGGTCCCAAGTATTATGAAATATACGTAACAATGGTTGGAAAGGATTTAGGAACCAACTGTCATTGGCTCATTTGGATTCTAATGTCTACAGATGTAAAATGATTTGTTTATATTCTCAACAAATAAAGCAAGAACATCAATACCAGTATTGGTATGATACTATCCACACATCTGTCTGCTTTGGAGAGTAATTCATTTTCATTTCTTCCAATCTTACAAATCATGTCTAAATCACTTTCTTTGATACATGATACACATTAACTACAACAAGATTTGGATCCCAGGAAATGTTATTTCCAATTTCCATATGTCATGAAGCTACAAAATGAGACTTGAATGGAAGTAATTGCACCTGACAACAGTAGGAATTGTGCTATCTGTTGAGAATTTAAGCTCATTTAATGTAAAAGGATCCTCAATAGAAAATTCTTTGCTTTGCAATATTTCCTTGGAACAGAAAAATGGATAAAATCTTGATATTCCTCAAGAAAATTTTAAAGTATTTTTGTGCAAATTTTATTTAGAAACCTAGTAGTGCCCATTACTAAGTAAATAATGATGAATTTAATTTTAAAAAAGCAAAAGTACCACACCAATGAAAGTTGTCATTAATGGGGAAAGTGTGGGAAGTGGAGGGGGTGGGATATATGGGAATCCCCTAAATTTTTTATGTAACATTTATGTAATCTAAAACTTCTCTAAAGATAAGAAATCTGACAAAAATAAGCAATAAAGAAAGGCCAATTTAGTTTAAAAATTTATTTACGTCAAAAAATGTTTTCAAATTCTACTTTTTCTTTAGTAACTATAGTGTGGATATTTTTATTTTTATTTTTCTAGATATTTTGGCAGTTTTTGCACAAGCTCAGATGAGAAAAAACAGATGGGCTGTTTTCTAATTATATGATGGATGCAGTGAACATGGGGTATGTGGAAGTCGTACTGATATATATGGGGTTCTCTGCCATATTGCATTGAAGAGCCAATTATGTAACAACAGGCTTACATAGAGAGATTGAGTTTATTGGCAAACACAAAGCAAGGAAAGCAGAAGGCCTATGGGCCATAGATTAGTCTCTCTATATTAGCAAAATTTTCAATGTTTTATAGCATTCAAACAATGGCATGCCAGTTTAGGATAATAAAGAGATGATGAAGTTAGAGATAGCCCAATCACTGAACAGTCACAGACTGATTACATGCTTAGCTCATTTGAATTTTAAAGTTTAGGCTACTGTTCATGTCAGGTGGTCCAACTCTGATTAGACCAGCTTTTGTTTAGCAAGATAATGTAGGAATTTGGGTGGACAGCTCTGGGCTGATTCATGTTAATAAGCAAGGATACTATGTTTAATGTACCTGATTTCAGGAGTTTACATGCAAGGGTACCATATTTTGGGGGGCTATATAGAACCAGATAAGGGGATACAAGCAGGTGCAGTCATGAGTTGTCTCTTTTAAAGTCTAGTTACCATGT
>JAQZBX010055133.1:0-18488 GCA_029593785.1 Cabassous unicinctus | reverse complement strand
TGGAATTCACAAATAATGCCAAACTGCTACAAGCCATGTGCTAGGTGCTGGGGTGAATAAGCAGACACTGTGCTGGCCCCCAGATGGTAGGGACCCATTCCTTCAGCCCAGGCCTCAGTCTCATCCCAGTCTCTGAGAAGAGGGCTTGGCCAGTCAGACATCTCCAAGTTTGTCTGCAGACCAAAGGCTGGGGACTTGGCGAATGTCAACATGAATCTCATGGAGGCCAAACTGGGGGCAGGGGGGGGCGGGGTTGAAGGCCTGAGGGACCAACTTCTTCCTTCGACCCAAAGCTGGCAGAGCAGGAAGGGCCCCCGCCATCCAGTCTAACCCCTGCATTCCTTCCTGTCACACCTAGAAAAAAATCCCAGTTCCTTGCCAAAAGCTGCAAAGCCTGTGCCAGCGGGCCTCCGACCATCTCCAATCTCATCAGCCAGCCCTTGTCCCAGAGCTCACTCAGCTCCAGCCTGCCCACCGTCCGCATGTGGATGAAAAATGCCAAGTTCATTCCTCCCACAGCAAGGCCTCCCTGCTTGCCATTCCCCCTGCACAAGCACCCAGCTCTCTGCCTGGCTGGATCCTCTCAGCGTTCTGGCTTCTGCTTAGATGCCACACATCACAGAGTTGTTTGCCAACACCCCTGAGAGTAGCTCCCTTCTTGCCCCAGCGCTCACCATTTGATGCCCTTCTGAGCACAGCGGGAAGCGATGCAGGGGAGTGATTGAGCGCCCCTGCCCCACCTTGGTGCTGGACTGTCTGGGTCCAAATCCTGGCTCCCCATCTCCTAGCCCCCCAGAATCAGTTGTTCCATCTATTTTCTTGTGAGCATATTTTTCAAACTCCGATTATCCTTGGATAGATTATTCAATCTTCATCTTTCCTCTGTAAAAGAGGGGCAATAACTCATCCATCTCGTAGGCTTGTGAGGATTTTATGGGCTGATATATATATATTTTTTCAGCATCTAGAACAAAGCACAGCCATTACGTTTGTTCAGTTTTATTAACACTTGTTGCTATTTGAAATGCTCTTGCCTGTGTATTTCCTTACTTGTTTCTTGCCCCCTTTCTCTCTCTGAAAGGCAAACTCCCCTCAGCAGCCTTCTCCTGTGCCCTGTGCACCGCTCATCCCACGGTGCCTGGCACAGAGCCTGACACCCACAGGACTTCAGACATAAAATGGAGGGACAAATGAATACACCGAGGGGCTGGCGCTGGGCTGAGCACCTCCCTGGATAGAAGGGAAACTGAGGCAGGGCTGGCGAAGCTCCTGGCCCACGATCACCCGGAATGACGGCTCGCAGGGAGCACCCCCGGCCAGTGTGCAGGGCCCTCTCCGCCGCCGCGTCTCGCAGACGCTGCCAGAGACGCTCCCCGAGTCCCGCTTCGCGTTTTTGTTTCCGGCGCGTTGGTCTTTCACGGCGGGATAGAAGCGAAAGCGGAAAAGCGGCCCGCAGCCTACGTCGGCTGCGGTTCCATCCTCCTGGTCCCCGGTGCTTGAACAAAAGCATTTATTTGCATGAAAACAGGAACTCCTTTTGCAGGAAGAGCTGGTTTGGGGTGCCTCGTGCTCTCCAGCGCCTCGCAGCTGTGCGTGCCTCCCCGGCCGGGGGAAGGGTAGCGGGGGCTGGGGGGTGCCCGGCCGGACCAGAAGGGGGGTGCAAACGACCAAGCAGCTACTGCTCTGCTGCCCCCTCCCTCCCCAATCCCTGCCACCCCCTCCGCGGGCGCAAACGCCTGTCTGCGGCCGCGGGCGCGCCTCTGCCGACTCATCTAGACTATTTACAGAGGCGCGAGAACGGGGCGCAGTCGCCCCTGCGCCCGGACCCGCGGGAAACCGCGGAGGCGAAGAGCCCAGCGGTGGTCTGGGGTCCCAGCCGGCTTGTCCCGCAGCCCTGGGTCTCGGCTTCCTCACCTGACAGACGGGGGCGCCAGATTATAGTGTCTGGGATGGAGCGGGATTCAATGAGGTAATGTGTGCGGATGCCTGGCACAAGGGAAGAGCTCAGTGAATTTCGCCTCCCTCGCCACTTTCCGAAGCCTTTCCACAGCCAGTTCGCCTGTGAGAGTCCTCCCAGCAGCTCTTGGAGGCAAAATAAATGAAGTGTAAGGTCAGGGGTTTAGGAGCCAGGGAAACGTGGGTTCAAATCCTGCTCTGCCACTTAGCAGATGAGTGAATTCTCTGCCTCTCGGGGCCTCAGTTTCCTTGTCTGTAAAATGAGGACAAAACAGTTTACAAGGTGCTTAGTTCAGCCAGTGTCTGTCACAGACCAAGTGCTTAATGCATTTTGATCAGCACCCCCAGTTAGGAAGGAAGGGGCTTCCCTAAGTTCACACGGGGGCCAATGGCAAACCCTCCAGGTCTCCTGATTGCAAGGATTTTTGCCTGAAGGACGAATTTCTCAAATGGCTTTATAGAGCCGGGTAGAGGTGAAGGTCCAGGCGCTCTGCATCCCCTCTCCATAGGATGCGCCGACTTCCCCTGGGCATCTGCTGCTCAGCCTGGGGCGGGTAGATAATGTTCCGCGGATCCATGGCCTGGAATGGGGTTCCATTCCGTATTTTTTTTTTTTTAACGGAAAATAGTCTTTTCCTTAGCAGCCGGCCTGCTATTCAGAGAAGACCAAGAGCTCGCTGCAGTTCTTCCCTGGGAAGGAAGCCTCGCGGTGCCCTCCAGTGGCAGGCGAGGTTCTGCTGCCGGGTTGAAGCTCACAAACAGGGAAAACCAGAGAAACCAGCCTCATTCCGCATGTGGTGGGGGCTGTCTGGGAGGAAGGGAAGGGGAAAATTAGCCCAGCTCCTCCATTGCTGTTTGTGGTCCCGGTGGATCTTGGGAATCTTGGAAACAGAATAATAGACTCTCTGAATTTGAAAAGCACAAGTTTTTTTTTTTTTTCATTCTGCTTTTATTTATTTTTGAATAGATAGTGCATTTACAGGATTCGAAAGATAAAAAAGAGGATGCAGTGAAAAGGAAGCCTCCCTTCCACTCTTGTTGCCCAGGAACCCAGTTCCCCTTCCTAGAGGCAGCCACTGTGGTTTCTTAGGTACCCTCCCCAAGATAGTCTATGCAAAATCAGGTATTTTACAGGATCAGTAGCTTACTCTATATCCTCCTCTGCATCTTGCTTCCGCACTTAAAAATGTATCATGGAATTGGTTCCATATTCATCCGCATAGAACTGGCTCATTCTTTTGAACAGCTGCATAATATTCCATTGTATGAATCTCCTACAATTATTTGCCGGTCTTCTATTGATGAGCCTTTACATTGTTCCTAATCTTTTGTGATCACAATGTATAACTTTGTATTTACACCATTATGCCCGAGTACAAGTGTATCACTTAGTTATTGCTGCATACCAAACCTTCCCAAAAATCAGTGGCTTTGAAACCAAAAGCTTTGATTATTGCTAGTGTGGGTCAGCTGGGTAGCCTTGCAGATCTGAGCCAGGCTGGGTTAATTTTGTCTGGGTTCCATGTGTCCGAGAGCAGGTGGTGGGTACACGGAAGGCTGGCTTGTCCAGCATGAAATCAGTCATCTGCCTGGAAGTTGGCTTTCTGGGGTAACGGGTCACATGGGCTGCATGTATGTCTGTCTCCAGCAACATGCAAGTCCTCTTGAGGCCCCGTGACTGGCACATGTTTACTTCCATTCCATTCTATTGGCCCAAAGAAGTCACGAGGCCAGTCAAGAGGTGGGGAAATAGAAATCGCCTTGCCAAGGGAGAAGCCACAAAGTCAGATTGCAAAGGCTGTGATGTGGGGGACATGAATTATTATGACTCTTTATAATATGTATTTAAATAAGCCTTTTATTTTGGATACTTTTAGATTTAGAGAAAAGTTGCAAAAATAGTAGAGTTCTTGTATACCCCATACCTAGTTTCCCCAGTTGTTAACATCTTACACTACTGTGGTACGTTTGTTGCAACTAAAGAGCCAACATTGATATATTCTTATTAACTAATCTCCATACTTTATTCAGATTTCAGTAGTTTTTCCTTAATGTCCCTTTTCTGTCCCAGGATACCACATTCAATTTAGGTGCATACCTCATTGTTTTTGATGGCCTGGACAGTTTTGAGGAGTGCTGGGCAGATATTCTGTAGGATGTCCCTCAATTTGGGTTTATTTTTCTTATGGTTAGCCTGAGGTTATGGGTTTGAGGAGGAGGACCGCAAAAGGGAAGTGCCATTCTCAGTACGTGATTCCAAGAGTGCGTGCTATCAACCTGACTTATCACTGATGATGTTGATCTTGCTCACCTGGCGGAGGTAGTGTTTGCTGGATTTCTCCCCTGGAAAGTTACTCCCCCCCTTTCCATATTAGGAAGAAAATATACATAGCCCACACTTAATAGGTGGGGAATTGTGCTCCACTCCCTTGAGGAGGGCATCTATATATTATTTGACATTCTTCTGATATTTGTTTATTCAATCATTTATTATATTGGCATAGACTCAGATATTTATTTTATACTTTGGGTTATAATCCAATACTATGTTTTTTATTTCATTATTCAAATTGTTCCAGTTCTGGCCATTGGGAGCTCTTTCTCTGGATTCCTCTGTCCCTTTGGCATCCCCTCAATCATTTTGTTTGTTGAGCATTTCCATCCTTTACAGTAGTGCCACATGTTCCAGGCTCATCTTGTATATTCTCTACCCCAGCCCTAGAACCAGCCATGTCTCCAAGGAGCCCCAGTTCCTATTACTGGAGAATGGAGTTGGAAACCAAGATCTGGGTGCTGGGTGTACTCATTTCTACTGCGGGTGCACTCTCAGTGGACAGAGTTAGGAAATATATCTATGTACACTAACCTGTGCATGTGCACATATCTATGAGAATTTTATCCATTAGTAGCTATATGAAGCTAAATGAGTTCATACTGATGTCTTCCAACTCTAATCCATTCACAGCGTTCATTTTATCCTTCTCTTGCTTATCTGTCACTTCCCACTTCAGCATGAGAAACCTGGTCTCTATGATCTGCCATCCATTTACTTATTTGTTCAATCCCAGTATACATGTACAGCAGTGTCAGAATTGTAAACCCATTATCTTGGGAAACAACTTTACCAGCTAGAGTACAGTGATTAGTTAGAGTTCCTTTTGTCTTTAGCTTTACAGTTTCTAGTCATTTCCAAAGTTACTTAGGTCAGCACCTCTTTTCCCCCACTCTCTTCCGTGAGATTAGATGATACATTTGTAATATAGTTAGATTCTTTTGTCACGGTCTGTATTCCATTCTGGGATTCTCCCACCCTCCTTGGAGATTTTTAAAAATTTGCATACATTAATGTTCACTTTTTGTGTTGTAAAGTTCTGTGGGTTTTGACAAATGGGTAGTGTCATATAGCTACCACAGTACCACATAGAATAATTTCACAGCTCTAAAAAATCCGCTGTGCTTTCCCAAGGCAACTTCCCCACTCCAAACCCCTGGCAACCAGTGATCTGTTTTCAATCTCTGCAGTTTTGCCTTTTCCAGAATGTTATATAAATAACATTGCAACATTTTGAGACTGGCTTCTTTTGCTTAGCAATACACATTTAAGATTCATCCATATTGTTGCTTGCATCAGTACTTTGTTCCTTTTGATCACTGAATAGTATTCCATAGTATGGATACACTACAATTTGTTTGTCCATTCTACTGAAAGATATATTAGTTGCTTCCAATTTTTGGCAATTATGAATAAAGCTGCTTATAAACATTTGTGTGCAGGCCTTGGCATGAATATAAGTTTTCTAAACAGTTGAGTAAATTCTAGGAGCGTGATTGCTGGACTTTGGTAAGTCTATGTTTAGCTTTATAAGAAACTGCCAAACCGCCTTCCAAAATGACTGTACTATTTTGCATCCCCACCAGCCATGAATGAGAATTCCTGTTGCTTCACATCCTTGTCTGTGCTTGGTCTTGCCAGGTGTCTGGAGTTTAGCCATTCTAGTCGGTGTATAGTGGTATCACAATGTTGTTTTAATTGGCATTTCCCTAATTACAAATAATGTTGTGAATCTTTTCATATGCTTATTTACCATCTGTAAATCTTCTTTGGTGAGCTCTCGTCACATTTTTTGCCCATTTTTAAGTTAGATTGTTTTCTTATTGTTGAATTTTAAGAGTCATTGCATAGCCTAGGTACAAGTTTCTTATGAGATATGTGATTTGCAGATATTTTCTCCCAGTCTGTGGCTTGTATTTTCATTCTCTTAACAGTGCCTTTCACAGAGCAAAAGTTTTAAAATTTAATAACGTTAAACATTGATGTTTTTTTTTTCTTTCATTGATTGCACTGTTGGTGTTGTCTAAAAGCTCACCACCAAACCAAAGGTGAAGCACATTTTCTCCTCTGTTTTCTTCTAGAAGTTTTAAATTGAACAAACCTTGCATTCCTGAGAAAAGTCCTACTTGGTCATGCTGTATAAGCCTTTTCATATGTTGTTGAATTTGGTTTGCTGTATTTTGGGGAGCATTTCTGTGACTATATCCATGAAGTATCTCAGGGTGTAGTTTCTTTTTCTTGTGATCCTTTTGATTCTTTTTGGAGGAGGGTAAAGTAGTTTCAGTATCAGGGTAATACTGGCCTCACTGACTGAGTGGTTAAGTGTTCCCTACTCTTCTATTTTTGAGAGTGTTTGTGAAGCATTCGTGTTGATTCTTGCTTTAATGCTTGGTCAAATTCACCAGTGAAACCATCTGGTCCACAGGTTTTCCTGGTGGGAAGTTTTGTGATTACTGTTATAGGTCTGTGCAAATTGTCTAGTTTTTTCTTGAGTCAGTTTTTGTTGTTTGTGCCTCTCTAGGAATTTGTCTATTTCATCTTGTTTATCTAATTTGTTGGCAAACAATTGTTCATTGTATTCTCTTATAAGCTTTTTTATTTCTGAAAGGTCAGTAGTAATGGCCTCCTTTTATTTTTGATTTTACTAATTGAGTCTTCTCTCTTTTTTTCTCTTGGTCAATCTAGCTAAAGATTTACCGGTTTAGTTGATCTTTTCAAAGAACCAACATTTGATTTCATTTATTTTCTCTATTGTTGTTCTATGTTCTATTTTGTTTATTTCCACTCTAATCTTTATTATTTCTTTCTATTTCCTTCCTCTGCATTTATTTTTTTCTTTTTTTATGGTGGAAAGTTAGGTTTTTGATTGAGATCTCTTTTCTTTAAAATATAGGCATTTACAGCTGTACATTTACCTCTAAGCCCTGCTTTATCTTCTTTCTGTAAGTTTTGGTATGTTGTGGTTTTGTTGTCTTCATCTGAAAATATTTTTAGTATACCTTGTAATATCTTTCCTTGGCGACGTCCATTGAATGTACTCCTCATTTCTATTATTATATTTTTACTTTTCTTTTTAGCATTTCCTTTCTTATAGTTTCACTGTATTTGCTGACATTGCCCATCTTTTCTTGCACATTGTCTACTTTTTCCATTACAGCCTTTAATGCATGAATTATAGTTTATATATTATAAATTATATTAATTATAATTTAAATTCCCTGTGTGATAATCCCAACACCTGTGTTATATCTGAGTCTGCTTCCGATGATTGTTTTGTCTCCTCAGTCCATGTTTATGCTTACCTTTGGCTTGTCATCTAATTTTTTGTTGAAAGCTGGACATGTTGTATAGGGTAGTAGATACTCAGGTAAAAAGGACTTTTGTGTGAGTTCTTATGTTAATCTGGCTAGGAGTTGGGCCGTGTTTAATGTTTTCTAGCTATAGAAAAGGCTTCAAATCCCTCTAGTATCCTTGTCTTCCCCCCACCTCTCAACTTTAGTTCTTCCCTTTGTACTGCTCTTCATAGAAAGTCTATGTCTTGCAACAATTTCAGCTGTAATCTATTATTATTGTGCTGGGGCCTTCTTGATGTGGTGGTAAGTTGTGGGAGAAAGGCATTCTCTTATCTTCTAATTAATTCTTTTAGTGGGCCTGTGTCTCCACCTTGTGACCTTTAAGGCATTTCTTATCACCCCTGCCCCTAGTCCCTTCCTTGGCCACAGCATTCCCAGCCTATTTCCTGGAAGCACTCTCATCTGTTGTCTATGACTTTTATATATGTTTTTTTCTTAAGTCAGACAGGAAACTGGAGAGTGCTGAAGTAGAGCAGAGTTCCTTTCCCCTAGCTAGGTTAAGGTTTCAGAATTGCCCTCTGGCAAAGTCCTTCCCCCAGAGATTGGACCTTTGCCCCTCTCTGTCCCCCTCCTCCCCATTCTCCACCCCCACATTGGCACATCAAGAACCTGGTGGGGTTCCTGGAAGAAAAACCTGTGAGGGTCCCCCTCTGACTATGCCTCGCTTTAGCTTCTCACTCTCATGCTAGTCTACACACAGCCTCCACCAATTTGCCAAAAATATGATTTGTGTTCCTGTAAACTTACGGCTTCTGAAAATCTCTGCTCCAGATAAGCTCTTTCTCTCTGGATGCACCTGACTCTCTAGATTTAGGGTGGAAGTTTACCCTGCAACCTCAGTTCTCTGATAGGTCAAAGAAAAGTCATTGATTTTCAGTTTGTTCAGCTTTTTCTTGTTGTAAGTACAGGAGTAATGGCTCCCAAGCTCTTTACATGTCAGAGTTGAGCCAGAAGTCCCTATTGTGGTCATTTTTGATATCAATCTATCAAAGCAAGTAAGAATTATTAAAGGTCACAAAATCATAGGGCCATAATCTCTTAATCATAAAGACTTTGGCACATAGACTCATAGAGTTTTGCAACTGGGGACTCATAAATTCCAGGGATAAAGATTCCCCAGATTAAAAATCTCCATGGGCTCTCAACTGCTTACAGGGTGATGTGACATAAAACGTTTTTCATGATCTGACCTGTTCCACCTCTCCAGCCTCATTTTTCACCACTTAGTTCACCTCCCACACAAATCCTACCTTCCCCTTCTCCCCAATTCCCTCCCACGACAATGAACTCTCTGTCTTATACCCCCGGTTCCAGCCGTGTACTAAACTGCTTGAGATTCCCTGATGCACCTTCAACAATGCCTGGAACATGGTAAGCCCTCAATACTCATTTGTTAATCTAATGAATGAATAAAACTACAAAGCCTGTAGCACGACGAAGTAATAACAATGGCCAACATCTATCATGCATCTGATTTGTGCCCGATACTCTTCTAAGCCCTTCACAGGTATTAACTTATTTTACATTCATAACCTTATGTGGTGAATACTATTATTCTTCCTGTTTTAAAGATGAGGAAATTGAGGCACAGAGAGGTTAGCAACTTGCCCAAGGTCACCCAGCTGGTAAGTGGCAGAGCTGGGATTCAACTGCTGGCACCTCTCATAAATGGATTATAATTAGTATGAAGTTCTACTATGGGTGACGCACTGTGTTGAATGTATTATCTATATAATCTCTAATTTCATAACAACTCCCATTTAATACACAAAGAAATAGAGATTCATAGAGGTTAGGTAACTCATCCAGGCTCACATAGCTAATAAAAGCTGGAACTAAAGTTCAAAGCCAGGATTGCCTGCTCTAAATCCCATAGTCTTTCCTACTCTTGGCAAGACTTCTGGGCCATCTCTTTTGCCACCTTGTCATGACACTCCTGCTCTTCCTTTAAGATACATCTCAAGGGACCCTTCCCTGACTTCTCCCTCACTCTGCCCCTTGCTGTCCCAGTCAGTGCCAACTCCTCTGAGCCTCCACTTCCCTTCTCTACCTGCCCTTCATACGGCTGTTGAGCCTCTTGATTAAAAAGACGGGATCTGTGCTCTTGGGTTCAAATCATGGCTCTGCTGGGTGACATTTACTGACCCTTTGACCTTTTGAGCCTTGATTTTCTCACCTGTAAACTGGTGCTAAGAAAAACGCTTTCCTCTAAGGGTTGGGTAAAATATGTGCAAAGCTTAGCCAAGTGTTTTAACAAAACACTTATAACATGGTATTATAATTTTCTGTTTAAATGTCTATCTCCATCACTTGACTTAATGGCAGAAATTGATTTTGATTTATTTCTTTGTTCCTAGCACCAGGCATAGCTTAGACTGGGTATTAAATAAATGAATTAAAAAGAAATAAATGGATCTTAGAATCCTAGGCTCATAATTTCACACATAGAAACTAGAAACCTTGCCTCACATAACTGCAAAGTTGGAAGGGATCTTAGAGATCATTTTCCAGAAGCTTTTGATCTTTATTGGCTAGCATCCACAGTTAGTAATACACTCTATATTGTCATTCAGTGCAAACACACATACACACGATGAAAGTTTCAAGAAAATTCGTGCCCTTACTGTGTAAAACATGCTCAGATATTTCTTCTTTTCCTTTCTCTTCCCCCTTTCCCATTTCCTCTTCCCCCCTTCCTCCTTTCCCCTTCCCTTCTCTCTTTTACCGTTTCCATTTTTAAAAAGTATGCCGATTTAGGTTCACTAAATGGATTTCATGGCCAATGAATGGATGTCCTACAGTTTGAAAAACACTTATCAAGCCCAGCCCCTCAGCCAGACTCTTTCTCCATCATCTCTGATATGAGCCCTAGAAGCACACTCCTGGTAAAGAGAAGCGAGATAAGAAGTTTCATTGTTGGACAGCATTAATTGCTAGAAAGCCCTTCCTTCTCTTAAACTGAAACGAGCCTCCTGTAACTTCCTCCCATTGCTTCCCATCTGACTTGCTAGCACTTGGCTGCATGTTAGCAAGCAAGTCATTTCACCTCACTAGTTTCAGTTTTCTTCCTCCTGCTCCCACACATGTGCCCCACCTAAAAGCCTAAAAGTCCATTGTGAAAGCCACTCTTTGGGGTTAAGGCATTGAAATCAACCCATTATCTCTTCTTAGTTGTTTGCTCTCGTTATGGGGGGGGGAGTGGGCGGTGAGGGGGTGTTACTGGAGCCAATTCATCTATAGCGGCTAAAGTCTTCTGCTCTTGGAGGACAGACGTTTGTTGGAACTGTGTGGGATATTAAAAGAGGGTTTTGGGAGCAGATGTCGCTCAGGCAGTTGGGCGCCTGCCTCCCAAATGGGAAGTCCCAGCTTCGATTCCTGGTGCCTACTAAAGATGACAGGCAAACAACCAGCAGACATCGAGCAAAAACAATAAGCAGACATGGAGCAAGAACAGCAAGCAAACAAATGAGGGAGCCATCTGGGGGAGGGGGGGTATAGCATTAAAAAAAAAAAGAGGATTTTGCTCCAAATCTTTATTTTTATTTGCATAGAACACAGAGTTCCCATATACCACAATATTACTAACACTTTGCATTAGTGTTGTACTTTTGTTACAATTGATGAAAGAATATTTTTATAATTGTTCTATTAACCATAGTCCATGGTTGACCTTAGGGTTCACTGTTTGGGTTGTACAGTTCTGTTTTTGTTTTTTATTCTAGTAACCTATATGCAACTTAAAATTTCCCCTTTAAACAACATTCAAATATATAATTCAGTGCTGTTAATCATGTTCACAATGTTATGCTACCATCGAAACTTTTCCATCAACCCAAATAAAAACTGCACAATTTAAGTATTAACTCCCCATTTCCTATGCCCATCCCAGTCCATGGTAACCTATATTAGATATAGAAACTGGAGTTTCTGATTCTATTAATTTTCTTATTCTAATTATTTCTTATCAGTGAGATCATACAATATGTGTCCTTTTGTGTCTGGCTTATTTCGCTCAATATGATGTCTTCAAGGTTCATCCATGTTGTCGCATGTATCAGAACTTCATTCTGTTTTATGGCTGAATAATATTCCATTGTATGTATATACTACATTTCATTTATCCATTCATCTGTTGATGGACACTTGGGTTGCTTTCATCTTTTGGCAATTGTGAATAATGCTGCCATGAACACTGGTATGGAAATATCTGTTCAAGTCCCTGTTTTCAATTATTTTGGGTATATACGTAGAAGTGGGATTGCCGGGTCATATGGTAATTCCAATACTTTACTTTCTGAGGGACAGCCAAGCTGTCTTTCACAGAAGCTGCACCATTTTACATTCTGGTAAACAATGAAGGAGTGTTTCTATTTCTCCACATTCTCTCCAACACTTGAAATTTTCCATTTTTTAAATAGTAGCCGTTGTAGTGGGTGTGAAATAGTATCTCATTGTGGTTTTGATTTGCATTTCCCCTAATAGCTAATGATGTTGAACATCTTTTCATGTGCCTTTTTGCTATTTGTATATCTTTGGAGAAATGTCTATTCAAGTCTTTTGCCTACTTTTAAATTAGGTTGTCTTTTTGTTGTTGAGTTGTAGGATGTCTTTATATATTCTGGAGATTAAACCCTTATTGGATATGTGGTTTCCAAATATTTCATCCCATTGAGTAAATTGTCTTTTTACTTTCATGATAAGTCTTTTGATGTATAAAAGTTTTTTTAATTTTGATGAGGTCCCATTTATCTATTTTTTCTTTTGTTGCTTGTGCTTTTGGTGTAAAGTCTAAAAAACCATTGCCTAGCACCGTTACAATGGTGACAGTGGGCATTCTTGTCTTGTTTCCATATCTTAGAGGGAAAGCTTTCAGTCTTTCACCATTGAGTATGATGTTTGCTGTGGGTTTTTCATATATGTTCTTTATCATGTTGAGGAAGTTTCCTTCTATTCCAGTTTTCTAAATGTTTTTATCAAGAACTGGATTTTGTCAAATGCCTTTTCTGCATTGAGATGATTGTGTATTTTTTTTTTTTCTTCGTTCTGTTAATGTGGTTTATTACATTAATTGTTTTTCTTATGTTGAACCACACTTGCGTACCTGGGATAAATCCCACTTGATGATGGTGTATAATTCTTTTAATATGCTGTTGAATTCTGTCTCCTAGTATTTTGTTGAAGATTTTTACATCTATATTCACAAGGGGTATTGGTCTGTACATTTCTTTTCTTGTGGTATCTTTATCTGACTTTGGTATGAGGGTGACTTTGGCCTCATAGAATGAGTTAGGGAGTGTTCCCTCCTCTTTAATCTTTTGGAAGTGTTTGAGCAGGATTGGTGTTAATTCTTGGAATGTTTGGTAAAATTCACCTGTGAAGCCATCTTGTCCTGGGCTTTTCTTTGTTGGAAGGTTTTTGATTACTGATGCAGTATCTTTACTAGTCATTGGTCTGTTGCTATCTTCTGTTTTTTCTTGAGTCAGTGTAGGTAGCTTGTGTGTTTCTTGAAATTTGTCCATTTCAACTAGGTTATCTAATCTGTTGACATACAGTTGTTTAGTACCCCTTATAGTCCTTTTATTTTCTATGGGGTGGGTAGTAATGTCCCCTTTTTCATTTCTGATTTAGTTATTTGTGTCTTCTCTCTTTTTTCCTTTGTCTAGCTAAAGTTTTGTCAATTTTATTGATCTTTTCAAAGAACCAGCTTTTCATTTTGTTGATTCTCTCTATTGTTTCTATTGTTTTTGTTTTCTTTTTTTTTTTTTTTTTTTTTTTTTTTTTTTTTTTTTTTTCTATTTTATTTTGTTTGTGGTCTTTTTATTTTTGTTTTTTATATATTCTCTATTTCATTTATCTCCATTCTAATCTTTGTTATTTCCTTCCTTCTGCTTCCTTTGGGTTTAGTTTGCTCTTCTTTTTCTAGATCCTCCAGTTTTGAGGTCAGGTCTCTGATTTGAGATCTTTCTTCCTTTTTAATGTAAGCGTTTAGAGCTATAAATTTCCCTCTCGGCATGCCTTTGATGCATCCCATAAGTTTTGGTATGTTGTGTTTCCATTTTCATTTGCCTCAAGATATTTTCTAATTTCCCTCATGACTTCTTCTTTGACCCATTGGTTGTTTAACAGTATATTGTTTAATTTCCATTTATTTGTGAATTTTCCATTTCTCCCTCTATTATTGATTTCTAGCGTCATTTCATTGTGATAAGAGAAGATGCATTGTGTGATTTCAATATTTTTGAATTTGTTGAGACTTGCTGGTCTATCCTGGTGAACGATCCATGTGTACTAGAGAGGAATGTGCCTTCTACTGCTGTTGGGTGAAGTGTTCTATATATGTCTTTTAGGTCATGCTGGTTTAAAGTATCATCCAAATCTTCTGTTTCCTTATTGATATTCTGTCTAGAGGCTGTATCCTTTTTTTTTTTTTTGAGATACCAGGGCCAGGGATTGAACCCAGGACCTTGTGTATGGGAAGCTGGTGAGCTACACTAGCTCTCCCGAGTTGTTTTTTGTTTGTTTGTTTGCTTGTTCTGTTTTTGCTTTTAGGAGGTGCCGGGGATCTAACCTGGGACATCATACATGGGGAGCAGGTGCTCAACCACTTGAGCTATATCTGCTCCCCTGTAACTATTTTTAAAAGTGGTATATTATCATCTCCTACTATTATTGTAGATCCATCTATTTCTCCCTTTAAATCTGCCAATATTTGCTTCGTATATTTTGGGGCTCTGCTGTTAGGTACATATGTTTATAATTTTTATGTCTTCCTATTAAATTGACCTCTTTATCAGTGTATAATGACTTTCTTTGTCCCTCGTAACAGTTTTTGACTTAAAATCTATTTTATTTGATATTAGTATAACTATTCCAGCTCTCTTTTGGTTACTACTTGCAGAGTATATATATTTTTCCATCCTTTCACTTCCAACCTACTTATGTCTTTGAATTTAAGGTGAGTTTCTTGTAAACAGCATATGGTTGGGTCGGTCATGCTTTTTTATCCATTCTACTATCTCTGCCTTTGATTGGAGAGATTAACCCATTTACATTTAAAGTAACTACTGATAATGCAAGACTTTCTTTCACCATTTTGCTATTTTGTCTTTGTAAGTCTTATACTTTTTTTGACCCTTAATTCTTCAATTAATGCCTACTTCCATATTTATTTGTGTTTTTTTTTTTTTTTGTATTGTACCATTTTGAGTCCCTTCTTATTTCTTTCTGAATATATTTTTCATGTATTTTCTTTGTGGTTACCATGAGGCTAAAATTTAACATCCTAAATCTATAATAATCATATTTTGATTTTTATAAATATGAAATATGAAAATATATATAAATATGAAAGTCCCCCCACCTTTTTTGTACTTGTTACAGATTATATCTTTGTACATTGTATATCCAAAACCATAGATTTATTATGTTTTATGCATTTACATTTTAGCACATGTTAAAAAGTAAGAAGTGGTGTTATATACCAAAAACTGCAATACAAAAATACTGACTCTTGGGGACACATCTGGATTAAATGCAGGAAGTACACTAGCTGTATGAGAATGGATGAAGCTGCCTTATGTGGAGAGTGCTTCCTCTTGCTGGAGGTAAGCAAGGAGATGGTGGAGGCCCAATGAGGTGTTGAGGGGAGATACTTGATTAGGAGGGTCAACCATCCCTGCTTGTGGTGATTCTTGGTTTCACACTCACCATCATCATAAATTTAGAGTCTAAAATGGAAGTCATAATTCCTCACTACATGCCTCCCATTCCAGCCTTCCCCATCTCAAAAAACAGCATCACCATACATCCAGAGTCTCAAGAGAAAAACCTGGAAATCACTTATCATAATTCTTTCTGTCCCTCACACCCCACATCCAATCCTTCACCAAGTCCTGTTGGCTGTTTCTTCCAAATATATATCAAATCCTTCCATTTCTTACTGCCCTAGGCCAGGTCACCAGCACTTCTTGCCTGGGGGACTGTACCAGCCTCTTTGTGAATCTCCCTGCTCCCATTTTGCCTCCCTCCATTCCACTATCCACATAGCAACCCCAATTATCTTCTAAAAAATGGAATGAGACTATCTTGCCCCTCTGTCTAAAATCTACTATGCATTCTTATCACATTCAGAATACAACCCAATATAGTTATCATGTCCCAACAGGCTCTTCTCCACCTGGGCCTCTTTGTCCACAATGCTTAAGTCCTATGGATGTCTTAGTTTCCCAAGCCCGCTGAGCTCTCCCTGCCTGAGATCCCTCTTATCTGCTGTTCCCTCAATCTGGAATGCTCTTCCCCTTCCTCTCCACATGGCTGGCTCCTACTCATTTTTCAGTTTAAGCTCAAAATATCACCTCCTCTAGGGATCCTTCCCCACCACTCCTAGAGTAAGACCTCCTCTGCATTCTCTGTCTCTGCACCCTTTGGGTTTTTTGAAAACACTGAGCCCCAGTTGTAATCACATGTGTTTTTTTATTCATTGTCTGTCCATGAGTTTCAGGAGGCTGGAAGCAGACCCAGCACAAAGTTAGTCCACAGGCCTGGCACACCCCAGGTGCCTCTTACAGACTGCTGCATGGTGGATGTGCGCAGTGCCAGTCACTCTCTTTCGTAGCTGGGCAGCCCTTCATCACTCTGACGGTCCCGTCTCAGAAGACAACCCCTGGACATACAGTGCCTTTCAACTGCACTGCTGGGACCTCAATGTCACCTGGTTGAAGGACAGAGATAAACATCCAGCCTCAGCTCAGCGCCTGATGACAGACGACAAAGGCAATTACTCCATCATCAACAAGGCCTGAGTGACACTGATCAGACAAGATATCTCATCCAAGATCACCCACAGGGTCCTGGAACAGCCTCTGAGAGACCATGAATCTCTCCCAAGTGCTTCGAGGCGAATGGGCCTCAGGGTGGGCTGGGGGATACACCATCCCTGGCAGCTTTAGTTTTCAGAGCTTTCTGCCCAAAGCCCCGTTTCACAGATGGGGAGACTGGAATTCCTCATTGCCAGCTCTGATTACAGAATCTAGTGCCTCAAGGCACAGACTTTGGAGGCAGACACTCTGGTTTTAATCCTGGCTGTACCACTTTACAATGTGTGTGGTCTTGGAAAAGTTGCTTAACCTTTGTGTGCCTCCATTTTTTTGTAAAACGGGAATAAAAATAAGACTTACCCTGTAGGTTTCCTGTAAGGATTAAATGAGTTTCTCCTTATAAAGTACCTAGAACAATGTGAAGCAACTTTTTGATAATATTATCTGGCCGCAATCTTCCATTCCAAACATCTTTGTTCTATTAATATTATTTGCTATTTTTAAATTTTAAATATTTATTATTCATTCAATAAATAATGGGCATTCACTCTGTGCTGTATACTCTTCTAGGTGCTAGGGATACAGCAGTGAATAAAAGGAAGTCTGTGTCCTCATGGGCGTTATATTTTAGTCACGCTTAAAATTATAGTTCATAATATGAAATATTTCAAACATACAGAAATAAATATACCAGACATCCATGTACTGCCATGCAAATTGAATGGATATTCACGTTTAGCCATATTTGCTTTCCACTGCACTGGCAAGAGAAAATGATTTCTTTCAAAATAAAGGTAAGTGATGAGAGAGTGAGAGACCTTGCGGGTGGTGCCCAGGAGAGGGAGATGGGGGCGGACCGGTGGGGACTGATTTCCGTGGCTCTTTCTCTCTGCTCCTCTGTCTAGCTATCCCTGCCCTAAGGCTCCCACCTCTGTGACCCACCGCCAGGTACATCAGCAACTGACCCTCACCTGCCACGCGGACCACTGCTACACCTCTTCCCTGTACCTCACCTGGATGGAGGATGGGCACATCACCCAGTCTGTGGAGCGTCCCCAGGTCGTGGGAAACCCAGACTGGATGTACTCTCTGGAGCGCAGGTGGCAGGCCGAGGCCAGGCTGGACGGAGCGTGTTAGTCTGCTGGGTGTTTCAGGATGAGCACCGTGCAGGCTCAGATGCCAAGGCAGGGGAAAGGTGGGTGCAGCCTCTTGACCAGCCCTCTGTGCAGCACGTCTGGTGAGGACCTGGCAGACAAAAAGGGAGCATCTGCCTGGGGTGCAGACAATCCTAGGCTGGGCGTTCAGGGCCCCACAGGTGGAGGTGAGGGAACAGAGAGCACTCTCAGCTGGTGACAGGACTTCCACACTGTCATCCCTAAACCCCAACCCTCCCTCCCCTGCCACACCCCCAGGCAAAAGGCTTGGGACCTCCTTCCCGCTCTTCGATGCTCTTTTCATGTATCCTTCACACTTGACTTCAGGAAGCTTCAGAGATGAGGACTGCTTGGCACCAAAATCCCTTTTAGTCAAGAATGGTTCATCTGGAAATTCCTAATGCTCAGCTTTAAAGGGAGGCCAGAATTCCTGGCTTGCTTAACTGGGAAAGGGGATGGATGCAGGTCCTCAGATGGTGACCTCAGGATGCTCACTCTCTCTTCCACTCCTTTTTCTTTTTCTTCTCCTTTCTCTTCCTCTTTTTCTACTTGTCCTCAACCTTTTCCTTCTTTTCCCCTCCTCTTCTTTCCCCTTCTCCTGCTTCTCCCCCCCTCTCCCTTCTCCTCCCTCCCTCTCTCTCTCATCTATCTTATCTATCTATCTATCTATCTATCTATCTATCTATCTATCATCTATCTATCTATCTATCTATCTATCTATCTATCTATCTATCATCTATCTCTTATCTCTCTATCTCTCTAAACTCTATCTCTATCTCTGTCTCTCATCTCTACCTCATTATCGCTCTTTGTGTCCGCAGATGCTTTTCTCCACAAGGGGGAGCTGCCCACTGGCAGTTCAGAGCCAGAGGAGCCA
>JAQZBX010055132.1:0-18490 GCA_029593785.1 Cabassous unicinctus | reverse complement strand
GTCTCTGTACCAAACAAAAGGATGTTCATGATGCTATGGTTTTATTGAAAAATGTCTTTCAACAGCTGAGTGAGAGTGTGCATCTCTGCTTAAAAATTTTTAAGTATATAAAACCTTTTGTAATTGATCATGGGGAGGTAGATACTTATTCCCCTTTTTTTGTTTTTTTAGTTTTAAGAGATAATGTGAACATTCAACAATAGCTTGGCCCTGAGGATTATGAGGAATTCCAGTAATGTGTTGAGTATCCCAATCCTGTAGGAAAAGATGGAAACTGTTAGAAGTGTAAGCAGGGCCATTGTTAGTTTTGAGAGTTCGTGGATGTCCCAGTGTAGCAAATGCCTGTAATAGATGAGAATGAACATGGGAAGAACGTTCGCCAGTGTGAAGGGAGGCAAATATTCACTGAGAAAAGGTATCAATACTAACATGTATATATTTTAGTTTACAAAACAAAGAAAATGAGTAACATCCATTTGCCAAAGTTCATTTGGCTGGAGTCCGGGAGGATTGACACCTTTAACTGGAATGGGAGAAATAATTGCTTGACAATCAGCACATCCTTTAATAATTTGTTTAGCCTGGGAATGGGAAAGACGAAATTGTTTTACTAAGGCTTTGGCGTTTTGATGGAAGAAATCATGAGAAGCTTAAACTTGTTGAAAGGTGAAGGTTGACACCATTGCAAGACAGTCAGCACGGTCATTTCCTTCAGTAAGTGGATCTGGCAAAGAAGTATGTGAATGGATATGAGCAATATTATTGGGCTCAGAACATTGATCAAGAAGGGATTGGAGAGTAAGGAAAAGGGAGTGTAAAACTTTATCTTTAGAAAGCTTAATCAATGCGGTACGAAGAACATAGACCATAAAAGCAGAATCACTAATAATATTTAAAGGCTGATAAGGAAAATGTTGCAAAGTTGCAGCAACAGCGGGAAGCTCAGCCTTTTGTGTGGTTGTTTGGTGAGACAGCACAAAGGATTTCCATCCTTCAGTTGTTTTCCAGGTGATAGATGCTTTGCTGCTGCATCCAGATCCATCTACAAAAAGATTAAGTGCTCACAGAATGGGTTGATGTGAGACAATATGGGGAAAAATGAGGGGTGAAAATTGAAATTGTTGTAATAATTTCTCTGACAGTTGGGTGAATTTTACTTCACCATAAAAATCAAGCATAGCCAATTGGAAATCTAAGGAAGTAGACAAAAAAGTGTTAAACTGCCTGATGGTAATTGGAATAAAAATATAAACTGGATCTTTTCCAGTGATCTGTAAACAGCATTGTCACCCTTTGGAGACTAGAAAAGAAAAGGATTGAAAGTAAGGAGATAGGGTATTTTTTGGTGCATATGCTAAGAATACCCATTCAAAGATCCACACAAAAGGGGTGAGCTCTCCAATTATACCTTTAGTAGTATGTGGAGTAAATAAACAGAAAAGATGAATAGGGTAATCAGGGTCATATCCATGAAGATATTTTTTAGATATGGCCATTGAGATGAGAGATAACTCTGTTTTGGTCTCAGGAGTGAGGGTTCTAACTGAAGTTAGTTGAAAGTCCCTTTGAAGGGTATGAAAAAGATGTTGTAGCTGATAAGTAGGAATGCCTAAGGCTGGGTGAATCCAGTTAATAATGCCTAATAAATGTTGTAAATCATTTAAAGGAACAGTAGAGGACAAGGTTAATTGCAAATGTTGCGGTCATACAGTACTGTTTGCAAGGATATTCCCCAAATATTGCCATAGTTCCACCTTTTAGTTTTTTCTTGAGCAATTAATAGTCCATTGTCCTGGATAGCCTTTAGAATTCCTTGCAATAAATTTTTTAAAAAATTTTCTCTAGGGGCTGAGAGAAGGATATCATCCATGTAATGATATAAGATTATCCTGTGATATCTATTGCAAAATTTGATGAATAAGGTACTGACAAATTGTGGGGCTTTTAAGCATCCCCTGTGGGAGGACTGTCCATTGATAGCACTGCATTGAAGCATTATAATTAAAAGAAAGAACGGAAAAGGCAAATCAAGACTTTTCTTGTGCAGCTAAAGGTATGGTGAAAAAGCAGTCTTTTAAATCTATAATGATAAGAGGCCATTCTTTAGGAAGCATGGCAGGTTAGGGAAGCCAGGTTAGAGGGCTCACATAGGTTGGATTATTTTATTAATTTGTCGGAGATCATCTATATGTCTTCATTTTCCAGGCTTTTTAGGAATAACAAATATAGGGTTATTCCATGGAGTATTCTCAAATACTCCTCCTCCTTTTCATCTCTGGGATGTCAATAATGTGTATGTTTATGGTTTTTGAGTTGTAATTTAATTCCCTGAGTCCTTGCTGAATTTTTTCAATTTTTTGGCCTATCTGTACTACTCTCTGTTCAATTTGGATGTCCTATCATTGACATTGATAATTCTTTCTTCTGCCTGTTCAAATCTACTGTTATGTGCTTCTAGTGTATTTTTTGTTATACCCTATGACCATATGAATGCAATCATATTCCATAATGCATGCCCCATGTGCACTGTTCCCTACACATATCCTCCCACCACCACCCTGCACCAGTGACCCTACTCTGCCTTAGTTGCCAAAAATCATTCCTACAATTGTATTTTCAAACACAGTGCTCTAACTTCCCAGAGTTCACCTGTTCTTTCCTACAGCCCTCTCAATTCTATGGATATCCCAACCCAATCCCTAACCCACTAACACTCATACGCCAACATTGTCAACCCAATTCACACTGCTGTACCCCCATCACCCCCATCCACTGTCAAACCTCACCCATCCTCTTTAATATTGATTCTACCCAGACTGAGCATTGGGTCACCATCCTTGACTCCCTTTCTAACTCCTGGTAGCCTATCTTCCAGACTCTACCACTGTGTGTCTGCTCAATATCCTTAGTTCATATCAGTGAAACCTCTGTGAGGTGTCAGCCTTCCCCTCTGGGCTTCCTTTCTAAGACTCAACTGCTCCACTTCTTCCTGATTTCAGCCACAGCCTGGCATAGAACTTGTCTGAAGGGCTTCCTTTGTCAGTCTCAGCTGTCCTGCTCGCTTCCTGACTTCAGCTGTAAGCCATCAGGCAAAATTGCTCATCTCTGCCCAGAACTTCAGAGGTTTGAGTGTTCTCCTTTTTGTCACATAGCGGCATGAAAAATGACAGAGCTCTCTATTCATGTCTGTTTGTCTGTCTGTCTGTGTGAGTGTCCATTTATATCAGATCCAGCAAGGAACTGATGTGGTTGAATCAAACAACACTCAAAGCAATTGTAACAGACACCTCAATCTAATCAAAGGCCCCTTAACTGAATTTAATATAAACTAAGGGTGTCACATCCAGGGAAAAGATTAGTTTACAAACATAATCTTTCTTTTTTGGGGATTCATAAATAATCTCAAACTGCCACACTGGTATTTTTAAAAATATTAACAATGAAACACATTGTATATGAATATGTTGTAGGAATTACATCTCCTTTTTTTCCATCTCCTGATTAATATAAAAATGTTAAACCTGTATTTGCAAAGGCAACTGTAAGGAAGGGAAGAGTTTTAGACCTTAAAAAAATAATAGAGTGGGTAAAGGGAAAGTATAGATATGAGGAAAAGAAATTGATATTGCAAGATTTGTATTTTTCTCCTATTAATTATCTATGTCTTATATATCACTATCTCTGGCCTTTGGGAATTAACCTAGCACTCCAAAAGGGAGACAGAAAATGAAAGAGAGAAAAATAATTATGGAGTTATAAATCCTCATCCTATATACACACCAAGTTTTATTTTACATTCCTAAACTTTTCCCTCTTTTGATATACCTAGTACGGAATCATTCTATAGAGTCAACTTGTAGCTTCTTTCTGACGGAGTTCCCTTCATCAGATTTTACCATTTCAAGGTGCTGCCTATGCTTTCCAGCTGCCAAATATCTGCATCTCTGTGCCTGAGAGCATTTCCAGAAGTCTGCTCCAGTCAACAGATCATTAGTTTCAGAGTTAGCACCTCCCAGGTGAAGCTGTCTAGCAATAATTGCTGAGAATGGGTGTTTCTATTCCCCAACTACCTAGCACCAGAAGGTGATAAGTTTTAGGACTGGATTTTATACTGTTTTCCCCAGGATTAAATTTTAGTGGTCCTGGATGGTACCTGAACTTCCTTTCCCTGTACCATCTTTTTCTGAGACCCTCCCAAATAAATAATTGCCTTTGTCTTAAGGTTTGGTTTTAGGGTATTAAGATGACATCAAAGGTTGCCTCTTACTTTGACAAAATGACACTGCACATTTAATTCTTTTGTCAACTCACTTCTCCAAAGTTGTTGTTAGAAATCAATAGTTGTTTTAAAAAAATTATTTATATTAGTCACTTATGGATATATGGTTCTTTATTATTCAAGGAGTCAAAAATAATATAATTAATTATCTAGAACATTATAGATAGTACCTAGAGAAAATTATATTGAAATCAATATGTTTAAGCAGGTTTCAGACTAGGATTAGCAAGAGTGAATGTCACAAAGGGAGAAGTTTCTCTAAAAACTTCATTCATTAACAACAACAAAAAAAAAAACTAAAAAAATGCATAAGAGCAAAGAAGAAACTAGTTATAGAAGACAGTCAAGGTCCCTCAATGTATTTATAAGTTATATATATAGGGTTATGTCATAATGCATATCACTCCCCAGTAATTGTTAACATCTCATTATGTAAATATATGGGAATACAAATCTTAGCAATTAAGGAAGTATCACTATTTAAGAACTAGGATTGTAATAGCCTATATATGATGCCAAAATATAGCAAATATTTCTTCTTTTCATATTATGTTTTCCTAAAGAAGAACATTTCATTTTTCTTATTAAAGTGGTGTAAAACATACCAACCTTCATCCTATGAAGTCAGATGAAGTGGAGAAGGAAAAATTAAATGGTGGCTGACAAGCATTAGATGACCAGTCAAAATTATTGAACAAATGAATGTTTAAACAACTTCATGATCATACTGCATAGTATCCTTTGCTTATACACATTGAAAAATGTGGAACAAATCCAAATGCTTTCTTGTTATAGGTTATAAAAGTTTTCATGGTAATATATATTGGTAGCAGGATCATAAAATATTGGAAAATTTCTATGTCCGGTAGTGAAAATTTCAGCCCCAATGGCCAGGTTATCAAGATTTAGACCATTTGTCTAAGCAGGTTCCTTTGTGTAACCCTTTGAAAGTCTTCCTTCACTTACTTGTTCCTCGGGATACAGATAAGGGGATTCACAGTAGTTGTTGCCACTGTGTACTTGAGGGCAGTTGCTTTGTCTGTTTCTGGATTGTGGGTAAACTTAGGCTGAATATATGTGAACAAAGCAGTGCCATAGAAGAGAGAAAAAACCAGGATATGAGAGGAAGAAGTGAAGAAAGCTTTGCATCTGTCAGCTGCAGAAGGGATCCTCAAGATGGCCACAAAAATGCACACACAGGAGCACAGAATGAGGAAACAGGGACTCATAATGAAGAGCAAGGAGAGAACAAACATCACAATCATGTTTTTGGGGTATACAGAGAAGCGAGTTTCACTACAGGCATGATGTCACAAAAAAGTGCTGAATCTTTCCAGTTCCACAGAAGGGCAGAGTGAAGAACCAGGTGGTCTGGGCTGACTCCACAATCACTCCAGTGGTCCAAGATGCGGTTGCCAACTTCAAACACAAATGAAAGCCCATAAAAAGAGTGTAGTCCAGAGGGTAACACATAGCTACAAAGCAGTCATAAGCCATGGCTGCTAGCAAGCAGGATTCTGTGAGTCACAAGATTGTAAATATATACATGTGGGCTGCACAGCCTTCTATGCTAATGGCCTTGTTCTCCACCAGTAGGTTCACCAGCATCTGAGGCACCACACTGGTGGTGTAGCACATCTCAAGAAAGGAGATGTTCACCAGGAGGTAATATATGGTAGTGTGCAGGAAGGGGTGACCCAAATCAGGCAGATAATGATGAGGTTTCCTCCCACAGTAAACAAGTAGATGGCTAAGAACACAACAAAGAGCATAGGCTGTAACTCTTCTAGAGCAGAAAATGCCGCAAATGTGAACTTGGTACAGAGGGACTGGTATCCAATCATCATAGATTCGGAGTCAGGCATCTGTGGAGACAAACAGGATGAAGATTGTAAAGGAACCCAGTCATTTATCACAAGTGTCTATTAAACTGCAGCATATGGTGGTCTTTTAAGTTCAGTGGTCAGAACTGGGAATTAAAACACATGCTTTCCTGCTTTCTTATTTAGAAACAAATTAGATGTAATATTCTTTCCTGATATTCAATTGTATATAGCAAGCTTTTCTCACAGATATTTGGTGAAGGACCTGGTTTCAGTTACATTTTCAGATCTTCTAGTGTTTATTCTAATCATATATACATATCTTGCACAAGTAACATATGATGGTATTCTAATTGTTAGGTATCATCTAATACCTAAGTATACAGATTGAAATTAAAAGGTGCTTCCATAGCCATTCTTAACTGTTTGGATAGAGGTTTGTTTCCAAACATTTAAATGTATAGTTCTATAACATTTTTGCTTTTTTTGATTTGAACAGTATAAGCCAATGAATAGACACCTAAAATCTGAGCAAACCCAAATGAACAGTCTCCTTTCCACAACATTAATGTAATTTTATAGGAATTTTTGAATAGGGGAACATACATATATCAACAAGGTAAACAATTAGTTTTGCTGAACTTCTAGACTTTCTAGGATTCCCAATGTTAGTATGGCAATGGAATAGGCAGTATTTATGTTCTTACTAGAGATCATAGGGATTGAGAAATTTGTCTCAAGAGGAATTTTTATAGAAACAACAACATTGAATATTCAATGTGAAATCGTTTTTTGTTTCTTGAATATATTTTCTCAGAAAAATATCGCTGCCAATTATAGCACCTTAGTTTTCTAGTCATAAAACTTAGAATTTCTAACTGATTCCCATCATTGAAATTATTTTGTACCTTTAATGTTTGCTTCTCATTATAATCTTTATGCCCGCAAATGACAAATGTCTGCTTTCAGGTCGTTGTATTATTGGCAGGCATAGTGCAGGACTCATAGATGCCTCAATAAAACTCACACATAACATTCACTTCATTCGTTATCTATTATTCAATCTATTCGGCATCAATAAATAGCCTCATAAGGGAAATTTTAAATTTCCAATGTAATTAATGAAAATAATTTACCAAAAATATGCAAAAAGTGTGTTTTGGCAAAGTTCTCAAGAAAGGAAAATCTAGTTTAATCTCCAGGATGTGCATTTGTTTAAGCAGAACAAATTTTTTTCTACTGCCTGGTCAATAAATAAATTCACTGAGGGTTGGGACTACAGAAGTAAAAATGAAGACTGTGAGAATCATTAGGAAGGTATTGAGTTATATGGAGAGAACTCCATCTTTCCTCTTCCATAAGCCCCCATCAAATCAAAGGTTGGGAGTTTTAAACTGTATCTCTCCCTTCTCATAAAATGCTAGGCAAAGAATCTGCTCTTACCCTGTAGCTCTTATACTTCTTAGAGAGGAAGTAAAGCCTTTTCTTTTGGGTATAATGTAAGCACTGCTCCAAATAATGTATTACAATATGTAGGTAGTGGAGAAGGCAGTGAGTTCTGCTTGAGGGCATTTTGTTCAGCCTGTACAATGACACTGAAAGAGTATTCATAATCATGAGTATTTATGATCATTATATTTACCAAAACTTACCAAAACTCCCCCAAAATGTCCAGGAGTAGAAGTAAGTAGCTATATTTCTTTAATGCATTTCTATAGCAAAATATTTTTTAAAATGCAAATCAATTAAAAACTGATAATATATTTCTCTGCTTCAATCCTGACCTGGTCATTCTTTTGTGTCCATTTCTTAATCTGGTCATGAAACCAGAGAAAGTAATCTGAAAAAAAATGTCATCATTGGAGTTCTGGAAAGATGGCATCAGAGTAGACAGGCAGAGTTCAACTCTCTCACAAAAATAATAAAGTGCCAAAAACTGCCCAAGGGACCAACTTTGGGGATGCGCAGTCCAGGACTGTACTGTGCAACCCCCAGGAGGTCAAGGGACAGAGAGAAGAATTACCAGAAACAATAAATGTGAGTTACTAACCCCCTGCAACAGATGGAAAGGGCCCCATCCTGCACCCTCATGACATTAAGCCTTGGTAAATCCCCTGGGATCAATGTTTTTAGTGTCTCTTAACCTAAACTCCTGGGAGAAAATCTGTGCCCCATGAGTAAGTCCCTGGCCTGATTATGAAAACTTAACATGGAAAATTTTAAAGACTCAGAAAAAGTAGAACCAAAATTCAAAGAAGAGCTGTGAAAAACAAACAAACAACACTAGGCAACAGAGAGAAATTCACCATTCAGAATAAATTTACCAAAATAGTTAGATGCCCAGATAACATCAAAAAATTATAAGTCATTCTAGGAAATAGGAATAGATGGGCCAGCCAAAGGAACAAATCAAATATCCTGATGAAATACATGACTTAAAATAATTAATCAATGATAATCACATGAATCTTCTAATTCAAACTAAATCAATTCAAAGAATTGAAGGAAAATATGATTTAGGTGATAAATTATATTAAAAAGACACGTGGAGAGCATAAAGTACAATTTGAAAGCCTGCAAGGAAAAGCAACAATTCTTATGGGAAAGAAAACCACAATGGATGAGATTAGAAATATATTAGAACACAAAAGAAAAAAACAAAACAAAGCAAAATACATTAGAGGCACATAACATCAGATTAGAATTGGTCAAAGACAGAATTAATGATTTTAAGGACATATCATCTGACCTGGAAAAGACAAGAGAACAGACAGAGAAAAGAATGGAAAAAATGGAACAGCGTTTCAGGAAATTGAATGACAATGCAAAATGCACAAAGATACATTTATTCATGGTTCCAGAATGAGAAAAGTATGTAAAAGTGGCAGAAAGAATATTTGAGGAAATAATGACTGAAAACTTCCCAACCCTTATGAAAGGCATATATATCAATATCCAAGAAGGACCACACACCCTGAAAAGAATAAATCTAAATAAATCTACCCTGAGACATCTACTATTCAGAATATGCTACCAAAAGACCAGAATTTCAAGAGATACCAAAGGGAGTGCTGCAACCTGAAAGGAAAAATCAAGGGCAAGAAACTAAATGAAAGTTATTAGGAATGGTAAATTAAAGGGTAAAAAGACAGACAATGGTACAATATGTCAACAGAAATCTAACATATATAATAGATGAAGAAAATAAAGCTTTTATAGTAATAACAATGAATATTATTGCATTTAACTCCCCAATCAAAATTATAGACTGATAGATTGATTTTAAAAATATGAGCCATCTTTATGCTGCCTATTAGAGTTTTGCATCATAAGTAAGGACACAACCAGGTGGAAAGTGAGTTTGGAGAAAGATATTCTGCACAAATATCTTTCTCCAATCTCACTTTCTACCTGTTGGATTGAAACCTCTTATATTATGCAAGTATGGGTGATATTGCATATATAAGGGATTTTACAAAATATAAATAAAAATATACTAGAGAGGAGAAAACAGAATGGCAGCTTTGTATGGCAGGTGAAGCATAAAGAGTTTGAGAGGTACTGAGTTTTGTTTGTTTTTATTATTATTATAATTGTTATTACTGGAATAATGAAAATGCTCTAAAAATGATTGGAGTGATGAATGCACAGCTATGTGATTATACATAATACCATTGATTTTATACTTTGGATGGATTTATGCTTTATTAATATGTATCAATAACATTTATTTGTAAAAATAAAAATAAAATAAAAAACTACAATGAGGTATAATTTCACACCTTTTAGAATGGCTACTAATAAAAGGACAAAGAACTACAAATGTTGGAGAGGATGTGGAGACATGGGAATGCTTATTCACTGTTGGTGGAAATGTACAATGGTATAGTCACTGTGAAGGATTGTTTGACAGTTTCTAAGGAATTTGAATATAGACTTGACATGTGACCCAGAAATACCACCACTATGTATAAACCCAGAAAAACCGAGAGCAGAGTCATGAACAGATATCTGCCTAGTGATGTTATAGAAGTGTTATTCACAATTGTCAAAAGATGGAAACAACCCAGGTGTTCATCAACTGATGAATGGATAAACAAATTGTGGTGTATACACACTATGGGATATTATGCATTTGTAAGAAGAAATGAAGTCATGAAGTATATAACAATAGAGAAGGTCCCAGCTTCAGTTCCCGGTGCCTCCTAAAAGAAGACAAGTAGACAACAAAGGGACACAACGAGCAGACAATGAACAGACAGATGAGGCAGCCATCTCAGGGGGAATATGTATTAAAAAATATGTAACATGGAACTGTATAACATAGTGAAACCCCATGTGAAATATGAATATGGAAAATATTGCATATATAAGACAGTTTTTACAAAATATAAATACAAGTAAATTAGAGAGATGGAAACAGGAAAGCAGGTATATAGAGCAGGAGAAACAGAGAGACATTGAGAGGTGATTTTTTGTTTGTTTATTATTATTATTGGAATAATGAAAATGCCCTAATAATGATTGAAGTGAGCAATGCAAAACTATTTGCTTATAGTAAACACGACTGATTGTACAGTTTGGATGGATTTATGCTTTATTAATATGTACCAATAATATTGATTTGTTTTAAAAAAGTCATTATAGGTAAGTGGTTGGAAGTGTTGTATTGATTAAGAGAGAAAAGCCAAAAATCCTCTCACACTGCCTCAAATCTGTTTTTGATCTAAGTAATTGGGTAAAAGACCACATTGGTGAGAAAATGACCAGATGAGAATAAGCACTACCAGAAATAATAGCAAAATATGTGCTCCAGATCCCACGATGATTTCTTGCATCCAACTGCAACCCAATACAACATGAGTTTGTGAATGGTTCTGAAAAGCAGACATAAGATACAAGGGTAGATTGTGCCAATATGTTAATTCCCTAAAGGTAAGGGAACAATATGTTTAAGAAGGGAGTGATTAAATGGGCCAAGCAGGTCTTAAAAGTTGTGTAGGCAAGTAGTTTTGAATTACTTGTTAATTTTTAGCCAAATGTGCATTGATGACCTCAGTAAAGAACAATTTTAAGAGAGAGAGGTAAGACAGTGAATTTGTTTGAAGTTATTTGGGAGTAAATAAAAGTTAAGACATAAAAGACTCAAAGAGAGCAATATATGGAGAAATTTGGCAAGGAAGGGGTAGAGAAATAAGGGTAAGTTGGAGAAAAAGAAAGGACAGGTCAAGTTTATTTATCATTGCTATTCGTTATTAAAATTTTAAGATAGGAGAGCCATGAGTTATTTAAAACCTAGCGTAAAAGAATCATCTAATGTAAGGATTTGCTTTTCTACATTTTGGAAGAAAAATCATATCACTGTAACTAACTTAAAAAAACAAGGAACATTTCATGGTAGCACAGCTATAAAAAATTTTTGGTAATAATTAAAGACCAGTATTTGCAATGTTTGACTTGAGATAAGAGATCATTGTAATGTTATTCCAAAACACATTTTCAAGAGCTTAATTTCACCTTTGACTTGTTACAGTATTGAGCCAATCTTTGAATAATAACAAAAATAATAACAGAAGTGTGACTATGATTCAAAATAGTAGATAATATGTTTAGTATTTATTATTTTCTAGGTACAGTGCCTGGTATTTTACATACATTGACTTCTTTAAGTTTTGTGACAACTCTCTGAAAAAGGTATTTCTGTTGCCACATTATAGAGATGAGGATTAAATGTGGAATTATTAAGTAACTTTTCAAGTTATTATAAGTACAAAGGAATAGAAGAGGAATATCAAACCAGGCTGTCTCGCTTAATACCAATATGCAATTTTCCTTTCATTTCATTGTTCTCTGCTCTTTCTACATCAGTTTTGGTAAGATAAATGGTTGACTTTGTGTTCAGAAACATTGTGTGTCTGTGAAAAAAGAAAATGAAAGACTGTAAAAGGGAAAGAAGGCTGTCCAATCATTCTTGTTTTACACATTATCTTTAAAATTACTTCTTAATTAAAAGAAATTGAAGCATATGAATCTTCACTTTCCTTATTTTAGAGCTGATAATGCATGTCAGTTGTTAGGGAAAAGAAAAACATAATTATAGATATAGTACAGAAGATGTTCCTAAAAGTTCAGTGAATTATAAGACATCTCTAAAAGTCATTCTATTTCACACTTGCAGAAAAATATTTGTTGGCATAATAAATACCACCAAACCAACCAAGTAGAGAAACCAACTTTTAAACACCTTATTTGAGTTCATAAATATTTGTCCCATGGCTTTGATTTATTCACTTAATTCTTTTTAGACATTTGGTATATTGGTCATAGATCCCCTGTGCTATTCTCATAGAAAAGATATATACCACTCCTCAGATTCACGAGATAATGTGTCACCTGCCCGTTGGTGGAACAGAAGTTATGACTGCTAACCTCAAGGGCCATATTGTAAAAATAAGAATAAATACATATATTGAATTATCCACTTTTAACTATTTAGCTACTTACTGCATTAATCAAGTAGTACACAGAAAATGATGTTTTCAATGTTCCTTCCCCTTACAATACAGTCCAAATTCCTAAGGAATATAGAACAAATAGCACTCAAACAAAATGTATAAATGTTTTCCTGGGTATGGTCTCAACCCCAAATTCCTACTCTTTTTGACCTAAAAAAAACCTAAAATTCATGTGCTGATTTATATTCAGTATGTGCAAATAAGGCCATTTCCTTTACTCTACCTAAGTCTAACTTCATAACCAATGAAAACCCCAAACCTAAGAAATTTAAATGACTGCCATCACTTTAGAATGTTGTGTGCATGATTTTTATTTAAATTTATGACTACATACCTCAAATGGTTTTCAATTGAGTCTACCTCAAAATCTACTACTTTTCTTTACTAAGTTTGGATGTTGATTTTTCTCAACTCCTTACACACTTTGTTGTTTCCTTTATTTACCCTGACATATCCATCTTCAGAAACTACCTGACTATTGGATCAAACCGATCATTAAGAAAATAGATTCTGGGGACCAGATGGAGCTCAGTGGTTGAGCACCTGCTTCCCATGTACGAGGTCCTGGGTTCAATCCCTAGTACCTCCTAAAGAATAAAAAATAATAAAATAAAATAAATAAGTGAAAATAGTTCCTTGTATATCCCATTTTTGACACACTATGTCCCATTAGCTCCCATCCATTTAACTGATCCACCTCTAAGCCAAATTTTTCCATATATTTGTCATATTCTATATTACTCATTTGGTATCTTATGAAACATACCAACAAATATAGAATATTCAGAGAAATGAATTAAATAAACATACAGAATTAAAAAATTAAATAATTCAAATATGCTTAGATAGAACTATTTTCTTTGAAATAAACTTTTTTATAATTAAAGTGAAATCCCATTTATTCCTTTCCCCAAGTCTGTGTCTGTCTCTCTTCTCCCTAATCTCCCAGTAGTAACCACGCTCATGAAATTGAGGAGTAACTTTCCCATGTAATAAATGTATAAACATGTGGACCAGGAAGATATATTACAACTTCATGAGAATGGTTAGCCCTTAGGAAAGAGGTAGGAAATTGCACTCAGGATATCAAACATAACTATTACATTCTCTTTCTTTAGCAACACATAAGAAGCCAATATTATTAGTTAAATTTATGTAGCTACTGCATGGATTTTGTTATAATGGTTAATTTTTAAATATTTTAATTTTTTACCATTTGTAAAAGAATATAAATCCCTAAAGAAATCAAATATTTCTTGGACAAAACAATAAAGTACTTAGCATATGCAAAAAGATATACATTTGCCTGAAAATTAAATATTTCTGCTCATTAAAAAGGAACTGAATGGAATAGTCAGGGACTGTGAAAAAATAATTGAAACATTTACCAGAAAAAAAGTTTTTTTAGTCAGAATATATAAAGAGCACTTGTAAATCAACAATAAAAAGGCATTCAACTTTATTTTAAAAATTGGTGAAAGACTTTACAATTCCTTCACAAAGAAAGATATATAAAGAGGTCCTCAACATATTTTGTCACCAGTAAAACACATTTTCAAAACATAATGAGAAGCCATTTCTAACACATTTGAAGGGCTAAAAAAAAAAAAAAGATGAACAAAATCAGGTGTTGGTAAAGTTATAGAAAAAAATGACATTCTCATAAATTTACAATCATTTTGCATTAGTTTGGCAGTTTCTTATACATTTAAACCTGCATAGACACTATCACCCAACAACTTCTCTCTTAGATGTTTACCATAAAAGGAATGAAAATATATTAAATACATAATATAAACAAAGACATTTACAAGAATATTTCTAGCAGCTGTAGTGATAATTGTACAAACTAGAAATAATCTCCATGTCCCTTAACAAGAGAATGGATAAACAGATTTTGGAGTATTCATACAATAGTAATTTTAAAATAGAGTGACTAACTGACACACCCAACCTCATGGATGAACATGTTAAGTAAAAGAATATAGGCCAAAATAGCATGTCTTATTATATCTACTGTAAACCTATAATACCGAAAACTAATCTATGTGGATAGAAATCAGCAAACAGTTGTCTTTGAGGGAAGGGGATTGGCTGGAAAATGGTCTGAGGAAACTGTGTAACAATTTAAATTTATTTTTTGTTTTGTGTGGTGGTTGCATGGCTATATAAAATTGTCCATTGAACGGAGAATTTAAATACTGTGCACTGCACTATTTGTTGATTATCTGTTTATTGAGCTATATAAAAACAAAAGCAAATATCTAAAACTATAAATATAACATCATCTACAAATAGCAACCATTTTATTTCCTCCATTATCTTCCTTTTTATCTTTTAATGTTTTTTTTTAACTTGCCTTACTACATCAGAAAAGGAAATATTCCAATGTTGAAACATTAAGAATTATGATTGCCTTATTATTATCTTCTGAAGATATAATTTTTTGTACTAATAAAGTTGCCTGTTTTTGTGATCAGTCTCCAAGAAAGCCCTCAATGATCCCACTTCCAGGAATTTATGTTCTTGCATAGTGTCCTAAAACAGTGACAGATGTTTATCTGTGTAACCACTAGCACATTGCAGAAATAACAGTGTGTCTTCCAAATTTCTGTCATAAAAGATATTGTGGGCTTCACCTTGATCTCTTTTGTTATTTGCTCTGGGGGGAAGCCAGCTGCCATGTTGTAAGGATGTCAAGCAGTCCTATGGAAAGGTCCATATGGCAAGGGCTGAGACTTCTTTCCATAGTCAGAACCAACTCAACAACAGTTGAGTGAACCATCTAGAAGCAGGTCCTCCAGCCACAGTCAGGTATTCAAATGGCTGCCACCCTGGCCAAAACCTTGACAGCAACCCCTTGAGACAGATCTGTCCAGATAAACTACTCCTGAATTCTTGAACCACAGAAAGTGTGAGGTAATATATGTTTATTATTTTTAAGCTACTATTTATAGAAGTAATTTTCTACACAGCAATAAGTAACTAAGAGACCTTCCACACATTGTTTGTTGAGAGTTTTTAATTCAAGGCTCTGGAATATAATCTAACTTTTGTTTGCACCTAATGAAAAGCTAACCTGATTTAATATATTTAATCTCGTAAAATGGTAAATTATATTGACTGGCTTTCTAATGACAAATTTGATGGTTATATTTTATCAATTTAATACATTTTGAATTCATTTTGAGAAATTTATGTTCATAAATGAGATTTATGTGTAATTTTCCTTCCTATGACAAATTTATTGGGTTTATGTCTCAATAGTAATGCAGCTTGATAAAACAAGTTTGGAATACTTTCATCTTTTCTATTTTCTGAAAATGTTTGTATAAAACTTGCATTACCTTGTCCTTGAATATTTGGTAGGATCTTCTGGTGATGTTATCTGGGCCTTAATATTGCTTTGTAAGATTATTTTTGACTGCTGAATCAAATATTTTAATTTTTATGTTACTAATCAGGTTTCCATTTCTTCTTGAGTCACTTTAGAAAACTGTATTTTTCCCTTGAAGGTTTGTTCTGTTTATATACATTGTCATAGTTATTTGGGTTAATTATTTTAATATCTAGAACATCTGAAGGGAAATCATTTATTCCTAAATTATTTGGTTTCTTTATCTCTCACTTTAATTTCCTTAGTATATCTTTCCAGAGAATTGTCAAATTTATTCTTTTCAAATAATTACTTTGTGCTCCACAGATACTCATCTGTCCATATATTTTTATTTCATTGATGTCCTGGTTTTCTTTATAATTTCCTTTCATTAGGTTTCCTTTGCTGTTGATTTTTAAGTTCTAGAGATGGATATATTTTTATCCTTACTTATTAACAAAAAGTATATTAAATACACTTTAAGTACAGATTTTATGCGTTCCAGATCATTTTACTGATAAACCAATTGTGGCAGGAAAAATAATGGCACCCAAATACATCCACACCCTAATCTTCAAAACTTGTGAAATTGTTAACTTACATGGCAAAAAGGTTAATGACCTTATAAAGGGGAGATTATACTTTCATTAGCTGTGTGAGGACAACATAATCATATAAGTCCTTAAATGTGGAGAAACTATCTCAGCTACAATCCAAAATGTGACCATGAAATAAGTGTCAGAGAGATCTGACATTGTTCACTTGACTACTGAGGAAGAGAGATATGAGCCAAAGCATGTGAGTGACCTCCTGAAGCTGGAAGAGACAAGGAAATAGATTCCCCCTAGAACCACCAGGAAGAAATGCAATCCGAACACCTTGATTTTAACCCATCCAAACCTCAGTGTTCCTGTCTACAGAAATGTAAGAAAATAAAACTGAATTCTTTTAAGCCACTAAGTTTACAATAATTTGTTTTGGGAGAAATATATAACAAATTTGGAAGTGGGTACTGATTTAACAAATATCTAAAACATGGAAACGGCTTCTGAATTAGGTGAAGGGCACAGAGTGGAAGAATTTGGAGGTGCATGATAGAACGAACCTAGATTTCTTTCAGAGACTGTTAGTAGGAATATGGATGTTAGGGCTCAGAAGAAAGTGAGGTGCATGTTAGAGAAGAGCTAAGTCTCCTTAGAGAATTTCTAAATCTCCTTGAACAGACTGCTAGTAGAAATAAGGACATTGAAGTCAAGGCCTGTGAAGGCTCAGAGAGGAATGGAAACATGTTATTTGAACCTGAAGGAAATACAATCCTTGTTATATAGTAGTAGAGAGCGTAGCAGAATTATATCCTGCAATTCTGTGGATAACAAACCTTTTAAACTGTGAATATTTAGTTGAGATTTCCAAGTAACGTTTGAAATTTCTTGCTACCTCAGTAAACTGTGGGAGGAGAGAGATAAATTGAGGGGAGTGCTATTAAACAAAAAGGAACCAGGACTTGGTGATTTGGGGAATTCTTCAAAATGCTATCAAATTCAGCCAATATACTTTAGCAGTTAAAGGCTGGCATTTGGGGTCAGAATGCTTAAATTTGAATTCTGATTCTTAAGTAAATATCTTCACCTATCAAGTGGTGATATAACTATTTCATGCATCATTAAACATTTGCAGAAATTAAAGGAATGAATACAATTAAAGCATTTAGAGTGCTACCTGATGTATGTCCAAAACTCTAGCAATCTTAGCTTTATGCTCAAAAGCCCACTCAACTACAAATTTAAATAAACCATTGCTTGTCTTCTATACTCACCAGCTTTTCTCCAATGAGACTAGAACTGTAATATTAAGGGCAAAATAGTGTTTATTGTATCCAATATGCTACAGCACTATAGTAAATGCTTTACCAGAGTTGCTTTTTTTAACCCTCAACATTTTCCAATGAGACAAAAGTGTTTAATGATTTTCTAAAAGAGAATGAAATGCTAAGTATGTAGATCAGCATAGCATTTCTAGGGAATGAATGATAGAGTACTAATACACATCTGTGACATTCAATGAGTCTTCCATATTTAACTCTTCTCTCACCTTATTGTTTGATGTTATAATTTATTATTTAAAATAAATGTATAAAAATGAGAGTGTATAGTCATCATATTTTGAGTCATTTGCTTAAGTTTGTTCAAGAAACATAGATATTATTGTATAAAGACAAAAATATTCTGACTTTTTGAAAGGCATGTCTTCTATATTCAGAAAAAAACTGTTGAACAGAATTTCTGAAGCGTCTAAGAAGAATCTCAAAAGTTCATCCACTTTTGTGTGGTCTTATATTTTAGGAAATATTGTATGTGACTCAAGCATTTAAGCACCCACCTCCCTCATGGGAGGTCCATGGTTCAGTTCCCAGTGCCTCCTGAAAAAGCAAAGACAAACAACAAGCAAAACAAATGAAAAAACCAACTCAGGGAAGCTGATGTGGCTCAGTGTTTGA